>QANX01002945.1:104986-242142 GCA_003254975.1 Ochetophila trinervis | reverse complement strand
GAATTTTTCACTTTGCGAGCAATATTATTGTGGACTATAAATGACTTCCCTGCATATAGTAATTTGTCTGGTCATACCACTAAAGGATATTTTGCTTGTCCTATTTGCAGCAAGAACACATGTGCTCAAAGTTTGAAAAATGGTAGAAAAATGAATTATTGCGGAAATAGGAGGTTTCTTCCGAGTGATCATCATTTTCGAGAGAAAAAGAAGTGTTTCAATGGATTTCAGAAGTTTCCTCCAACTCCTTTACCTGTGACGGGAGAAGATATACTTCGAAAACTTGAGTCTAAGTCATTTGATAGTGGTAATAAGAGAAAAAAGTCTACTGCTGATCGAGATTGCTGGAAGAAGAAGTCTATATTTTTTGAGCTTGACTATTGGAAGTCATTGTATGTGAGGCATAACTTAGATGTCATGCATATTGAAAAAAATGTATGTGAAAGCATTGTCGGCACATTGCTTAACATTCCTGGAAAAACTAAAGATGGACTTAATTCTCGGCTTGATTTGGTCGAAATGGGCATAAGAAGTAATTTGGCTCCTGTTGTTGAAGAGAGAAGGACATATCTACCACCTGCATGTTACACATTATCCAAGGAAGAGAATAGAACTTTTTGCAAGTGTTTGGCAATTTTAAAGGTTCCCGATGGCTACTCTTCAAATTTTCAGAATATTGTGTCGATGAATGATTTAAAGTTGAAATGCATGATTTGCATACCTTGATGCAACAACTAATGCCTGTTGCACTACGATCAGTCCTCCCAACAAATGTCCGACATGTAATAATGAGATTTTGTTTTTTCTTCAACGCTATATGCAAAAAAGAGATTGATGTTTCAAATTTGGACATTATTCAGACAGATCTTGTTAAGACATTGTGTTTACTTGAAAAGTATTTTCCTCCGTCTTTCTTTGATATAATGGTTCATCTAACTGTTCATTTGGTTAGAGAAGTGCGATTGTGTGGACCAGTTTTCTTTCGGTGGATGTATCCTTTTGAGAGATACATGAAAGTGTTGAAGGGGTATGTTCGCAATCATTATCGCCCTGAAGGTTGCATTGCAGAGAATATATTGTATGAATAAATATGGATGAATATATTGTATATTGGATAATGAATATATTTATATATATTGGAATTATATTGACGATGGTTTCTTTAGAATATTTTCACGACGGGCTTAAAAAATTAAAAACGTCGGTTTTAAAGACGACAGTTTTATATATATATATATATGTTATAATGTTGGTTTGTTAATTATTTCATAATGTTGATATTTTATATTATATAATGTTAATTGTTTGATAATGTTAATTGTTTCATAATGTTGATATTTTATATTATATAATGTTAATTGTTTGATAATGTTGATATAATATGTTATAATGTTGGTTTGTTAATTGTTTATAATGTTGTTAATAATTGTTTGATAATGTTGATATTTTTTTTTGTAGATACGGATCTAAATCAAGATCCCACTAATCCTAATGATCAAGACTCTTCCTCAAGTAGGAAGCCAAAGAAAGAGAGAGGACCGTCAAAATTAGGAAAAATTCGTAGACAAGTTGCTAGTGGCGAACTTGGGGAAGTGATATACAATGAGCATGGGGTCGGAGTGAATAAAGCCGGCCAATCTCTAGCTAATGATGAAGGTGGTTACACTCAATCTCAAATATCGATCACCTACAAGAGTTGGAACGATGTTCCAACAAATTTGAAGAATACATTATGGGAGATAATAAAGGTAATAATACAACCAATTTAATTTTAATTAAATTTTTTGGTTCATTAATTGTGTGATTTTATTATTATTGTGCTAATAATACCTTAATTTTTTTTGTAGAACTCTTGTAACAAGGAAGAATCATTGAAACATAAAACTTTGAAGGATTGTGCAGAAAAATGGAGAAAATGGAAGAGTTTTATGTACACAAATTTTGTACACCCGTACTTAGAATTAAGGGACATGGAAGCTTTCGATGTAGTCCCCAAAAAATATAAGGAATATATTACACAAGACCAGTGGGATGAATTTGTACAGCAACGTTTAACACCTGAGTGGGCAGTAAGTATTAATTAATTCAATTTGTTACATTTTTCTAACTAAACTACAATTAACATGTTATGTAATTAATATTCATTTTTAATATTTCAGGAACTTCATAAGCAACGCTCAGAATTAAGAAAAAGAAATCGGTACAATCGTCGACTATCCTGTATTGGATTTGCACGGGCGAAGTACAACGAGGTGAGTGAAAATTTTTATTAAACTGTTTTAATTTAATTTAAAAAAACTAGCAATTTTTAGTTTAGTAATTTTAGGTTAATTGAAATTATATTGTTTTAATTTAATTTAAATAATTAGTAATTTTTAGATATTTAAATTAAATTGTTTTAATTTATATTAAATAATTAGTAATTTTTAGATATTTAAATTAAATTGTTTTAATTTATATTAAAAAAATTAATTAAATTTTGAAAATATAGTAATTTTTTATAAGTTGTAATTAAATTGTTTTAATAAAATTAGTAATTTTGAATATTATTTAATTATACTGTTTTAATTTAATTTTGCATTTATATTTTGTAAACATGTAGAAGCTGCGATTGGGCACAGATGAACCGCTTTCCCGAGATGCTCTATGGAAGTTGGGCTACGCGAATAAGGAGGGAAAGTTTATTACACCAGAAACTGCTACAGTTGCAGAACATATGGTATTAAATTTAATTTTTTTTTTGCATATATTATTTAAATTAAGTAACTATGCAATTTTAGCACTGAAATTTTAATATTTTATAAATTTGACAGGATGCTTTACGGGAGAGAGTAGCTGCTGGGGAGGTCAACATTGACTTGGATTCGCCCAACGATATATTGACCCAAGTGTTGGGTACTCCCGAGCACAAGGGCCGAGTTAGGGCGAAGGGTAAATTGGTGACTCCTACTGAGTATTGGCACACTCCTCGACATAGAACCCAACCAACAAAAGAGAGGGACAGTGCAAAGGATGAGCGCATCAGACAGCTATCTGAGGTCATTCACAACCTCCAAGAGAGTAATACGCTGTTGTCTGCACAACTCACCATGACACAGGATGACTTTGTGGCAAACCCAGGACATATGGAGTTCATGACAGATCAGTATATGAACAATACCTGGGTTGCCACTAATATTCCTGAGGATGCACCAGTACATCTTAGTACTCCTCCAGCTCCAGTATATCCCATGACACCTAAAGAGGTAAATTTTTGTAAGATTGTTGTTTAATATAAATTTAATATATTGATTGTTATTTAATAAAAAATTTAATCAATTTATTTTGCAGGGTCTACAGTGCAAGCTTGCTATATGCACTAGAGATAATATAGTTGCTGCTGGATTGATGTACCCTACGACTGATCCAGATTCTGTTTGCCATGGGATACGATTAGGGGAGCTTAATGTGCGGGTCAATGTTCAGGAGGCATTGGTCCCTGATGCACCCCTACCTCTATCATTTTTTGACATTAAATTGGTTGGAGAAGCTGTGGAATTATTTTGTCCATGGCCTAGATTCTTAGTCATTTTACCTGAGGAAGAGGTAAATAATTAAGTTATTAATAATTGTTATTTATAATGTTTTTATTTATTCATTATAATTATGTTATTAATAATGTTGTTTTGAAATTTATATATTTGATTAGGTGGAGATATCAGTACGAGCATCAAAAGGCAAGGCAGTTGCTCATTCAGACTCGAATAGTACTCCCCATTCACGCCATTCGCGGGCATCTCCACCGATCAATGAAAGTCAGCATCAATTAGTCGTCTCTGACCTGCCACCGAAGCTCAGATTAATGAAGATGGTAGCTGCCACTGTCTTCAACCAACAGTTTATGCAGCTTCAATTCAACATGGGGAGGGGTATGATAGGCAATTTTCATCCTGGAGTGCTGACACATGTGGATATTGACCAATTTTGTCAGAAGCAAGACTTAGGTGTTGATTGCGTCTTATTCTATATGAAGTAAGCTAAAAATTTATATTTGAAGTTATAATTAATTTATTTTCAATTTAAAAGTTTCTTAAAGTGTATTTGACGTGGATCAATTTTTTGCAGAAAGCTGTATCGACATATGATCCGCACTGGAAAAATTTTGTTATATGCTTTTATTGATCCACGTGTCGTGCAAAATGATGGACCGGAAATGTTGACATCCCAAGCTGAGCAACTGGTCAGACGGTGGAAAGAACAGCCCGACTTCAATAGGATATGGTTAATTCCATATCATTGTCGGTACAATTTAATTTTTTGTGAAATTATTACTTTCTTAAATATATATAGTATATTATATATTTTTAATATTAACGTTTATTTCAGTGCTCATTGGACGCTTGGTGTCATGGACCCGTACTTGGGGTATATTTGGTTTTTTGATTCCGCCAACACCAAAGCTAATATTGATTTTAAGCGATTAATAAGCAAGTAAGTTAATTTAAAAAATTAGTAAGTTAATTTTAGTGATTAAATTTATTTTTAATAATTTATTTTATTTATAAATTGTTATATATATATATGTATATAGAGCTTGGACATTATGGAATGAGCCGAAGAGGCAAAGGTCGAAGTATAAATTAATTAGTTGGCGAGGCGGAAAGGTAAAATCTATGAATTATTTATTTCATTAATGTTTATAAAGTATTAGAAATTATGTATATTAATAAACTAAATATTCTTTTTGTAGGCACCATTGCAACCGACAAGCCATGAGTGTGCATATTATGTATGCGTGATGATGAGGGATATAATAAATGTCGATTCATCAACACCACAGTCTCATTTACATAACACTGTAAGTATAATTTTAGCATAACTGTAAATTTATATATAATATTATGTTTACTAATGCATTAATATTATTTGTTTGATTTTTATGTACAGTTTAAAAATTGTGTTTGGGTGCAAGACTATGTTGATGAATTTAGAGAGGATTGGGCTGAATATTTTACTGAAGAAGTTTCAAATCATTCAAATTTGTTATCATCGTTTGATTAGTTTAGTTTAATTATCAATTATGTATTTAATTTTTGTAATTGTTAGTATTATATAATTTGTAATTTTATTTTAATTAGAAATGTTTATACTTTTGTATAATTTAATATAATCATTTTATTATTAGTGTTTTTTATATTAATTATTATTGTATTGAAAATATATTATTAATTAAAATATTTATATTAAATAAATATATTTGAATATATATAAAAGCCGAAATATATATATATATATTTCCAAAAATTTATATAAATTAAAAAATATATATATAATTATTTTCGACGACGGTTCCTCTTATGAACCGTCGTCTTTAATGATACACAAAGACTCTACATCTTTCTCTAGTTACCTAACCCACATCACCTGTCAAAGTTCGTGAACTACTAGAGTATAGAACCATATGAAAATATAATATCATCACATCATCTCGACCAACATCATTATCACCATCTGATATACATAACATCAGTACATATGGTGTGTGGTACATATGTTTAAAATTCATTTTGAAATATAAATTCAACTTTCTTCGAATTTAAATTCAAAAAAAGGAATTTCTAAAATTCCAAATTCAAGAAATTCACACGGAATATCATAATAGCAAATCAAACCACATTTCTTGAAATTTAAAAATATTTCTAGATAAGTAGAAGAAGTTTCTAAAAACTTCCCATCTTGGAAAATTACCAAAATACCCATAATTTTATTAAATTATAAAATAAAACTAGAGAATTTTAGAGTTTATAGTTTTGTCCCTCTTTCAATCTCAAACAGTTTACCATTAAAATCTCATACTTATCCATAAATAGGGAATACCCACAAAAAAATCAAGTTACATTAACACAAAACAAAAATGAACAAAAGAATTTGCCTTAAACGAGGCCAAAAGCTACCCAGATAGCCTCATTAAAACCTCTAAAAGCGAAAAAAAAACCCCATTGAAAAAAAGACTCAATGAGGAAAAGGAGTATTGTCAAAAACAACCCTAGCTAACAAATGGGATAAAAGAACACTTGTGAACATCTACATAATGGAAATAAGTGCAAAAGTTAGGAAAATGAAAGCATCACTCATCCTTAGCCGAATCAATAACATGCTTAGACAACTAGTCAGCAACATGATTGCTATCTCAGCAAATATGAGAAACTTGAAAGTGGATCGACAAAATATAATCAATACATTGAGACTAGCGAGCCAAGAAATTCCAAAGAACCTTCAATGAAGGAGTCGCTAATAGTAAACCACATAAGAAGAATCTGATTCCTACCAAATATAATCCTAACGAGCAAATTCAATAGCAATAATAAATGCTCAAAGCATAGCCTCAAAAGCATGAACAATGTCCAAGCTGAACGTAAAGAAAACCCTCTAAAAACCCTTTACTAGTGCAAAACACACCACCACAACAACCAGGACCCAACGCACCATTTGCAGCCCCATCCATTTTGACCTTAATCAAACCTAAAGAAGGAAGAGTCCAATGCTTATAAATGACCTTGGCCGATTTGGGTAGCTAGCATTAAACTCCAAACATACAAAGAGTAATCAAATTATGAACAGAATTAATCATGCATCTAGCGTGCAATGAATTAGACTCCGTAATAAATCTCCAAATGAAAAGATAGGAAAAGTATAAAAAGCCTTGATTCCGAGAAAACTAAATATTTGAGGAAGATAGCAAAACAAAACTAGAAGCATCAAAATGATTACCAAAAGCTTGCTACTGCAAGATAGCCATATCGTAAGATCAACGAAGGAAATGATAATAATTGATTTCCAGCAGCCCCACAAAGATGAACAAAACTTTTTTTTAACTAAAGCATCGTCAATAGGAAGTCTATTAAAAAAACTTCTCCAAGCAAGAACAGATCTGGAAGGAGGAATGAAAGTAGCCCACATATGCTTAACCCAATATGGGGCAACTTTAGAAAAACGAAGCTTGCAATACTGATCTTTGCGATAAGGAATACCGAAAGTGGAAGCTATCCAAACAAAACTATTTGAAGAATCGAAGAAATAGGCATCTCCTTAATAACTTTAGATAACCTCGGATAGGTAGTCCTAAAATTTATGGAATTCACCAACTACCATCTGAATCAATAAAGTCTCCACAAAAGTGTCTAGATCCCAAACTTACCAATCAAAATTAAAAAAACTTGGCAAAAGAAATACGAAACCAATTATGTAACCATAGTCAATCCTTGTAATGTCTCCCAATAATCCAGATATACTCCACCATCAAAGCAGAACAAATATCTCATAGTTGGCGAAATAGAAGATAAAATCTATGATTTAAAGTTTAAACTTACTCCAATATCTAGCCCGTAGAAAATTTAAAAAGAAAAAAAGTGTCGTAGTAAACTTCCAAGTGAGTATGGAAAAATGGCTTTCTTAAAGAAACTAAATCCTTGATCTCAAGACCTTCAGCTTTAACCTGTAAAAAGCAAGTATGTCATTTAATTGTAACCAACTTAGACAAAATTGCAAATGGCCTTACTACGCAACTTGAGCAATAGAACAATCCATTTATAAACCATAAAGTGTGTTCAAACTTGGAAGTAATAACATAATTAACTAAGCAAATACGACCAGCAAAAGATAGTGCTACCCTGCCAAGCTTCCAAATGAGCCAAAATTCTATCCATAATGGGTTTTTGATACAAACATGTTGGTTGACTTCGAAACAACGGAACACCAAGATAAAAAAAAGGTAAAGTACCAAGACGCATACCAATGCCGGCAAGAAGAGAATGTTGCCGAGTTGGACTACTAATGCTTCCAAAGTAAATGAAAGACTTCTGCCAATGAACTAATTGTCTAAAAAAGTCACACTACGACCTAAAACACCTTCATGAAAATTTGAACATTGTTAGAAGAACCTTTAAAGAAAAGAAAAACATCATCCTCAACAAGTAAATAAGTCGAAGAGAAACAGCCACGTGGAGAAGAAATATGAAAAATCTTATTCTAACCGACCAAAGCAGTCAATTGTCGATTGATATAGTTTTTGGATATGGTAAAAAGCAAAGGAGATAGTAGATTCCTTTGTTGAATACCCTGACAACAAGAAAAGTAACCCTTCGAGGCTCCATTTCAGAGAATAGAAACATGAGCATAGCAAAAAATAACAGCATCCATGACTGAAAGCGATAAGAGAACCGAAAAGGTTTCAAAACCCTTAATAAGAAATGGCAATTAATAGGGTCAAAAACTTTCGTAATATCGATATTCATGGGAATATTATCACCAAAACCGTTTTTGTTAAGAAGATTAATATAGTCTAAAACCATTGCAATACAGTCAACAATCTAAAAACCTTTAATAAAACCAATCTAGTTGGAGCTAATTATTCTACTACTAACCACTACCAACCTATCTCGAATAATTTTAGTAATAACTTTATAAAGAAGTTAGCTAAAACAATAGGTCGATATTGCTCAATATGATATGCTCTATTAACTTTTAGAAGCAAAATGCATGAGGTTCAAATTCAAACCCATATGACTGTGACCAAAAATAAAGAAGGCACCAACTCATCAATAGCTGAAAAGTCAACAACATTATCATAGTGAAAGGCATTAAAAAGCTGAGCATAAAAATCAATAACATGAGAACTCAATATATCTAAAGCAAAAACCAAAGAATCACTAACCCTCAAAGAAGCAAGAAGTTTCTAAGCCTTTCAAACCTTAATATTGAAAGAAATAAAGAGGAATTATGATCTCCATCTTAAAGCCATTTGACACATCACTTGTCTCTCAAAAACAAATGCTGCTGCATCGAAAAATTATCATAGATTGAATGGGCCTACACTTTCTCTTAAAACTATCATATAAAAAGCCAACCATGCAAACAATATTGAGCTTAAAGAATATTGTTAGATAAATTCCCAAAATATAATTATTCTTTAGAAACCACTTTGAACATTTAAGCCCCAAAAACATCTTAAGACCAAACCAAGGAAATTAAATCTTTAAAATCCAAATGAGTCGTCCACATAGATTAAAATAGTAAAGAGGCAGGACCATTGCATAAAGTGATTTGAGAGTTAGCCTTGTAAGCTCAATCCCAATCCCTCTACAATTCCAAAAGAAAACTTTCATTGGGATAGCTTGCCAGGAGCCCTATTTTGAGGCTTAACAACTATGGCATCCCCCTTGCTCTTGAATTCATTTATCTTTCTTAGCTTTCGGCAACCTGCCTCACATCCAAGTATGCTAAACCATCACCCAATCACCAGCCTGCTTGCTAGAATTTGCACTCGTAGTAGAAATCAATGACTTGTCACGAGCAAAGTTAGAAGGATCCTCACAATAAAAAAACGCATCCAAAATAACTTTTCTAATCTTTTCATTAGGTATCTTTTTAGAAATTACAGGACTAATCGAAATAAACTCCTACTATGAAAGGAACAACCACTGATTGAAACTAAATCCCAACTAGCATCATAATTATCAGAATAAAAAAGCGACACATTGTAAACATATGAAACATAGTTGTACCCTTTCAAAATCAATTTTGCCACCTTGATGAAATCTGCATTCTGAAAAATCTCACTCAAAAAAGGACACATCACTGATTTTCCTTTATCTAAAACCTTTCAAAATCAATTTTGCCACCTTGATGAAATCTGCATTCTGAAAAATCTCACTCGAAAAAGGATGCATCACTGATTTTCCTTTATGTAAAATATTTGCATATTTCCCTTTATCCAAAGACTGTGCAGCCTTCTCTTTACCCTACTTGGGTTAAAATCCTGTTTGATTGCACGCCTATCCTTACCCATAACCTTCGATTTTTTAGCTAAAGAATGACAATCCATAGCTATATGCCCAATATAATGACATAAAGAGAAAAAAAACTAGGCAAGTTCTCATAGGAAATATAAATATGTAAGACAACACCTTCACTTTCCAAAGCAATCGTTTCTGGAAAATATGCAGCAAGGTCTAGATTGACCAAGACCCCAGCATAGTGATGAAAATCCCCATGCAATGTGGACTCATCAATATGTAACGAATTCCCAATAGCCTGTGCAAAATTTGATAAATTTGTGGATCCCAATATTCCCAACTAAGATAATGAAAGCGAACCAAAACTTGAGAGTTTGTGGATCTTTGCTAAAATGAATTGAAATTAGGAACCCAAGCACTAAGACGAACATCCCATGTTTGAAGGAAAAAGCACATGCAACCGGTACCCAATTATTATTTGTCTCTGAATGTAACAAAACATGATAAAATCCTCACTGAAAGGAAATTTGGAGCCAGCTACGTAGCTTTGAAACTAACTAAAGCCGCTATTATAGATCGATTTCCGAGGTTCCTCCTCTTTAGCTAGAACCACCATGGCTATTAAAGAAAACTTACAAAGCAGAAGTGTATTTTTGATGAACAGTAGGGTTTTCCTAGACAGCTATTAATGCACCTTTATGTGAGATATGCGAGGTATTCGAGGAGGTTGCATTGTCGACATCAGCCTCATCCACCCAAGAAACCTAATGAATCCTTTGCATAGAAGTCACTGCAGCAGGTTAAAAAGGATGCCACAATTTCTGCAGAAGTTACCTTGCCATCCACAACAAATGAAGAAACCCTAGTTGCTGAAAAGTGTTAGGGTAGCTTTGTCTTTTTCTTTTTTTAATATTGCCAACTTAGCTTCCATGTCAGCTCAATCTGTTAAAGCTTAACAACTACTTTAGTTGTTTGTTAAAAGCTTTACATGGAAAGTCAGTTAGCTAGTGTTAGAATCAGTTAAGCTCAGGTATATAAACCTTTGAGCAAGATTGTGTATCAGAGCTCAATATCTGTTAACAATGGTGACGGAAGAAACACAGGGTGATCAAGAAGCACCGGTCATTCCAAGTGCTGGCTTCAATCAAGCAAGATCAGCCATGGATTTGGTGCGCAAGAATCTGATCACAACTTCACCGTTTCCAAGTTCTCTCATACAATTAGGTTCTGAAAATTTTTTGTTCTGGAAAACACAAGTTTTGGCCTTGCTTCGTGGACATCAACTGGATACCTTTGTTCTGCGTGAAGAACCTCTGTCTATGAGGAGATCATTGATTTACAATGAGATGTCGATAGTGAGTTCTTACAGAGCTTTCCTCCTCAGCAACAATGATGGATTTTACAGGATCAATTCATTCTCAGCTGGTTAGTTTCCTCTATCTCTCATCAAATTTCTGGACTGATCATTGGTTTAAAGACCTCAAGAAGGATATGGAGGGTGCTAGAATTGAACTTTGCATCTAAATCCAAGATGAATCAAATATAGATACGGATTCAACTTCAGAACATCAAGAAAAACTCTTTTTCTATCTCTGTCTACTTCTTGAAAATGAAAAATGTTGCTAATCAATTAGTTGTTAGAGGTGGATCGGTTACTGAAGAAGAATTGGTATCCTATATTCTTGGTGGACTTGGACCAGAGTATGAAACCTTGGTGATTAATTGACCACACGATCTGTTCTCCCCAGTCTTGAAGAGGTATAGCAGCATCTTTTCTATTGTGTGAATCGTCTTGAACAACACAATACCTCTACTGTTGTAGATCTGAATTCTAATTTTAGTAAATCTGTCCATCTAGTAAACACAAACAATGCTTGTGATTTGTCTACTGATTTTGCTGCTAAGTTGAATCAAAATATGTCTCATGATCAAAATGAATATCTGGAAGTAGAATCTGTGCACTCTCATTCTGCTCCTAATCTTGTATTCAATACTGTCAAGTCACAATCTCCAAACTTCGGATCTACTCATGGACACGTAGACTCTAATTCTCAAGCTGATAACACAAACACTATCCCTATGGCATCTGATAATTATCTTGGGAATGACAAATCCAAGTTTCGTGGCAAAGGCAGAGGAAAATCTAATAGGTCACAATGCCAAATTTGCAAGAAGATGGGTCACACTGCAGACATCTGCTATTTCAGGTTTGGTAATCTAGTTAATCCTGTTACCAGCTTAAATTTGAACATTCCACAAGCCAACATTGTCCAATTCTCTGGCTTGCCTCAGCCTTTCTATGGACCTTATGGTCATTATCTTGGCAGATCTGGTAATATAAATGGCTTCCCTAGTGCTCCTGATCAAGCTTTTCATACTTCTATGCCATTGTTTAATCAGTTTGCTGGAATGGGGTCCAAATCTGATATTCATAGTTCATCTGCTTTGTTTAATGGATCTCCACAACTTCTTCTTGGTCAAAATGAGTCTCCACAAGCCTTAACCTCTCACTATATTACACCTGTTCCAGTGGGGGATCCAAGCTGGTATTTGGATAGTGGAGCAACAAATCATGTTGCCTCCAATAGCTCAGCTCTTCTTCAGCATTCTGACGATAATGGTAAGCATGAATTGCTTGTTGGCAATGGAGTTGGTGTTAAAATTACTGGACTTGGCAATACTGTATTTTCTGACTACTCTGGTTATATGATTTTACTCAAAGATGTCTTACTTGTTCCTACTATAGCTAAGAATTTACTCAGCATTGCTAATGTTTGCTTTGTTAAGCACAAACAGGTGGGAATAGTGGTGCTTCAAGGCATTCTTGAAGGAGGACTTTACAAGTTAGAGATACCAAGTTTGAAGACATCTCACATACCAAGTTTGAAGACGTCTCACTCTCTGCCTTGTTCTTCTCATAGCAGTCTCACTTCTTCAGCCTCATCTCCAGCAAGATCTCCTACTACCTTGAACTTCTCAAGTTCATCCAGATGTTATGACTCTACTTTTCATGCTAAATATAATGGCAAATCAGATTTGTCTTCTTCAGTTCCTTTGTCTGTACATAAATCTTCAGTTGTTTCCATTGATCTTTTGCAGCAAAGACTTGGTCATTCTGCATTACCTGTATTGAACCAAGTTCTCAAACTTTGTAATCCTGTTCTTAATAATAAAGAAATCACTTCAGATGCTTATACTCTATCCTTTTGTGATGCATGCAAGTATGGAAAGCAACATTGGGATAATTTTTTGGCTGTTACTACAAAAACCACTGCTCCACTTGAGTTAATACACACAGATTTATGGGGTCCTTCACCTACTTTATCAAAAGAGGGGTATAGATATTACATTAACTTTGTTGATGATTTTACTAGATACACTTGGGTATATCCTTTGAAGACTAAGTCTGAAGCTTTTGGTATGTTTGTTCAATTTCACAAAATGGTAGAGAAACAACTGTCTCTTAAAGTCAAATGTTTCCAATCAGATATGGGAGGGGAATATAAAAGCTTTATTCCTATTTAAAAGATCATGGAATTCTATTCAGACATTCCTGTCCCTATACCCATAATCAAAATGGTAAAGCTGAAAGGAAACACAGAAGCATTGTTGAAATTGGCCTCACTTTCTTGTCTCAAGCACACATGACTTTGGAATTTTGGTGGGAAGCCTTCAATACATCTATTTACATTCTTAATAGACTTCCTACTGTTGTTATAAGGTATGACAGTCCTTTTCAGAAACTTTTCAATACCATTCCAGATTATGATAGGTTGAAGGTTTTTGGTTGTGCATGTTTTTCATATCTTCTACCTTATCATACTCAAAAGTTTCAGTTTCATACTTCTAAATGTGTATTCATTGGATATGCTCATGGATTTAAAGGGTACAAATGTTTGCACTCATCTGGCCGAATTTACATTTCTAATAGTGTTGACTTCAATGAGAATGAGTTCCCTTTTCTTATTGGTTTTGCAAATTTCTCAAAAGATCAATCACATGTCACTGGTTCTACTATCAACACCACATTTTGATCTCCTATACCTTTGAATGTCCTTTCTACTGATAAGTCAACTTCAGAATTAGTGCAGCATGCCTTGGTAGGTTCTCAGAAGGAACATTCAGTTCACATTGGTGCTTTGGAGTCAAATGTAATTCCAACAACATTCAATAAGGTTCCTACTCATGTTCCTCCTGAAATTCTAGCTCCATCTGTGCTCACTCAAAATTTAGATACTTCGGTTGTTGAAAATACAGCAATTGGTGCTTTGCAAGGTTCTCCAAAGGCAAGTTCAACTAATAATGATGATCTGGAGACAAATGTAGTTCCAACAACTTTCAATAAGGTCCCTGCTCTTGTTCCTGCTAAAATTTGAGCTACATCTGTGCTCACTCCAAATATAGGTCCCTTGGTTGTTGAAAATACAGCAATTGGTGCTTTGCTAGGTTCTCCAAAGGAAAGTTCAACTAATAATGGTGCTCTAGAGTCAAATGTAGTTCCAACAACTTTCAACAAGGTACCTACTCCTGTTATTACTAAAATTCCAGCTTCATCTATGCTCACTCAAAATATAGGTACCTTGGTTGTTGAAAATACACACTATGAAGCTAAAAACAGAGGCAATGGTAAAATTATTGATTTTAGTGGAGTTACTGTGCCCAGTTCTCACAATAATGCCACTTTGAGGTCTACTTTCAGTTCAGCACCTTCAAATCAAGGTAATTCTTTAGTTCTAACAGGAATTCCAGCTTCATATGCTGAAACTCCAAATTTGAGTACTTCAGTTGTTTCTACTCCAGCAAATAGTCCTAAACATGGGGATCCAAATAGTGCAACTGGTCACACTAATGCCTCTGGTCTAGATAGTGGTACTACTCAGTTTGATCTTGTCAAAAGTTCTGGTATTCAACTAGATGTTAATCTGCCTATTACACACAATTCTCATCCTATGATCACTCGATCAAAGAATGGAACTATCAAACCAAAAGCTTTTCAGACTACAAAGTTGGTTTCTAATATTTCTAACTCAATGACATCTGCCTATGATCTTTCAGCTACTTCACAGTCAATTTTATCTACTTCTCAAAAGCATAAAGCTAAAATTGGGACAGCTGACTCAACAACATCTTTGTAGTCTTCACCTTTTGACTTGGGCAATGTTTTCTCCTTTGAGCCTAAGACAACAAAAACTGCATTGCAATGTCCAGAATGGACAGCAGCCATGACTAATGAGTATAATTCCCTCGTGGATACAGGTACATGGACTCTAGTTCCCTACACTCCTGATATGAATATTGTTGGAAATAAATGGGTATATAGAATCAAATACAATGCTGATGGTAGCGTGGAAAGATACAAGGCGAGGCTGGTTGCCAAAGGTTTTAGTCAAAAACCTGGATTTGACTACTTTGAAACTTTCAGTCCTGTTGTTAAATCCTCGACAATCAGGGTTATTCTAACCTTGGCTCTCACATTTGATTGACCAATAAAACAGCTAGATTTTAATAATGCATTTCTAAATGGTGACTTACAAGTGACAGTTTACATGGCTCAACCTAAAGGATACACTAGTTCAACACATCCTACCTATGTCTGTAAGTTACAAAAGGCTCTCTATGGTCTTAAACAGGCTCCAAGAGCCTGGTTTGACAAGCTGAAGTCCTCTCTGGAAAGAAGAGGTTTCATCGGTTCTGTAGCAGACAATTCCTTGTTCATTTTAAAGAATAACAATGTTCATTGTTCGTCCTCATATATGTTGATGATTTAGTCATTACTGGTTCCAACTCAAAGTTTGTTTCAACTCTTATTGCTGATCTACACAATGAATTTTCCTTGAAAGACTTGGGAGACTTGAATTATTTTTTGGGCATTGAGGTTGTTAGATCCAAAACAAGAATCAAGTTATCACAAAGAAAATATACTAATGATCTTTTGGTCAAGACTAAGATGCATGAGGCAAAAAGTTACTCTACTCCAATGAACACAGGTAAACAATTGTCATTGTTTGATGGAGATATTTTACAAAAACCTGAAGAGTATAGAAGTGTTATTGGTGCTTTGCAATATCTGACTATCATAAGACCAGACATAACATTTGCTGTCAATAAACTTTGCCAATTTGTGCATGCTCCCAGAATAGCACATTGGGACTCATGTAAAAGGTTGCTTAGGTATCTTAAGGGTATAAGGAATTCTGGCTTGGCTCTCAAGAAACCTGATAAAGATAGGCTTTTATTTCATGGTTTTGCAGACAGTGACTGGGCTTGTAACCCGGATGACAGACGCTCTTGTAGTGGCTATTGTGTGTTTCTAGGTCCTAATCTTGTTTCTTGGAGTAGCAAGAAACAATCAATAGTTGCAAGGTCCAGCACAGAAGCAGAGTACCGAGCTCTTGCAAATATCACCACTGAAATGAGCTGGCTGCTACAACTCACTGTGGAACTTGGTTTACTTCTAAAGCCACCAATCATATGGTCTGACAACTTGGGAGCAGTAGCATTAGCTTACAATCTAGTTCTTCATTCTCGAACTAAGCACATTAAAATTGATATTCATTATGTCAGGGACAAGATGCCTAGCAAAGCAATGGAGATAAGATATGTTCCTACTGAGGAACAAACAGCTGACATTTTCACAAAAGCTTTAGGCACTACTCGTTTTGTTTATCTAAGAATGAAACTTGGAATAACATCAAGCTGGTCCTCTGGAGCTGGCCCGGGCTTCAATTGAGAGGGGATGTTAGGGTAGCTTTGTCTTTTTCTTTTTTTAATATTGCCAACTTAGCTTCCATGTCAGCTCAATCTGTTAGAGCTTAACAACTACTTTAGTTATTTGTGAAAAGCTTTACGTGGCAAGTCAGTTAGCTAGTGTTAGAATCAGTTAAGCTCAGGTATATAAACCTTTGAGCAAGATTGTGTATTGTATGAAAGCATTACAATTCAATAAAGATTACTTTCTTTCTTTAGAATATTCCGCATTCGACATTTCTTATAAAGGATGTCACAGTTGTCAGAGCGACCTTACTTCCTTTAATAGCAATGAAGAAGATCCATAATTTGAAGCTTTGATAGCTGCAACCAAAACACCAAGAGAGAAATAGCAGTCCACAACCATATCAACAAAAGAAAGAAAATGACAAAATCATGCTAGAAAATGACATGATTGTCAAACCCTACCAGAGTCCATATTTTTATGTTCGACTCCGGTATCACAATCAATATAATTCAACATAGCAAATTCAATATAAATAAGAAATAAAATTAAATAAAAATGTCTATTTATTTTGTTATATGAATTAACTGTCTAATAAATATAATTACATATACGTAATGTATTTAAAGTATCCCATTATTTATGGATATAAAATTCTATATAAATATCAAAACCAAATTAATATATATTGATTTTTCACTATTAAAATAAATATCATAATAAATTAGTTTTAAACATTAAAATTGAGAATGGTCACCATTTTGAGAAAATAAGGATTTAAAAAAAAGTAATTTTTTTCGAAAAATGTTGACATCAGCGACGCTGACGTTGTCACTGACATTAACAAACAGGTTGTCCTTATTCTTCAACTAGGTCATAAGTCGACATTGTATTCTGGTAACTGGGTCACGTGATTGTGTTTTGTACCTAAGACAAATCTCATTCGTCTAGCATCCATTTTGGCAAATTCTTTCAGCGATGACTTCGTCTCTTCGAGCCTATTAGATCTCTGACATCAATTTGCAGTAAAACCCATTAAATATTGAGACCTAATTCAAGCTTTTCAAGCACGATTTCATCCATTTCTGTATATTTTATCAGTTTAAAGCTCAAATGAACTGCAACTTCCTCTAAAACAAACCAACAACATCATTTGAACAATTTTGCTAATCTAATATAATGCATCTCTCAGTGTAAAACATATCTGAAGCCAATGAAAATCATACATATCCATATACAATCTTCACAACAGATAACACACAACCCAAGCAACATTTTAGCTTGAAAACAACTATTTCTACATATTCATTCCAAAACTACACATGATACAAGCCTTACCATATCCTGTGAAAGCTTCAACAATAAGCACAGGTTATACATCAAAATGAACACAGATTCAATCAAATCTCAATCACAATAAAGAAAAGGAGTTTGCACTTACTATTATTGAAGAATGACTAACCGCACAAGGCACAAGCCAAAGCTTCCTCTTGGTGACATATTTTCCTTCGGCCAAAAGGAGAAAGAAAAATAAGGTTTTAGTTTCAGACAAAAAATAACTTGGGTCTCTTCTTTGATCAAGGAAAATACATGTTGTTACATTTGATGTGCCACAACTGTTTCACACAAATTTTTCTTCTACTTTCAAATATATTGTAATTTGCGACAAGAAAAAATGATAATGCTTTTCTTAAATTTAAAACATTTTCAAATTTTTATTTTTATTTTAGCTTTAACCATTTGAAGCATGTACTAGTTTGAGCTAGCTAGTTTTCTAAGTTGTTATATCATGTCATGCTTCACAAAAATGAAATGAAGCTTTATATTGGTGGTATGAAGCTTGGCTATAGTCATTCAATCAATCAAGAAAAATGATGAGGTCTTATGTGGAAGTTCATCTACTTTTTTTTTTGGGTCATTTTTGTCTTAGAAAATGATATACCAAAATAGGAAAAAAATTTGTTTATATATATATGTATATTAAATCATAGTTGGGCAACCACTACAAGAAAAATGTATTTGGTGTTGATAATTGTAGGGGCAAAATTAACGTCGCCACTATATTATTTAATTGTAGCACAAATGAATGTTGCTACTAGGTTTGTTTAGTAGACTAATGTGTGACAATACTATATATAAAATTTTATAAAATAATTTCACTAATTAATACGTAAAATATGGTGCACCAATATTTTTTTTCCGTCATTATTAAACTCATACTTGGAAATGTAGATTTCACCTAGTGAAGAATTTCAACATGAATCTAGAACTGTATTTTCAATAATTATATTTGGACAAACCTATGAATAAATTGTAGTACCTTAGAATGTAGGGTTACTTTGACAGATCCCATTCAAGTGAAACCCCTTCAAATGAACCCCTTTGGAGACCTCTTTCGATGAATGATAGTTGGCAAAAATGGAATTGGAAAAAAAAAACCAGTCAAACCGGTTGCAAGAGAGGAAAAGTGGGGGGAAAGATAGGTTTTGGCGTGAAAGGTTATGTGTGGCCAGGAAGATGCCACGTGTCCAGTTTAAAATTACATCATATGGAAGAAACTTACAACGTATGGAAAAAAGTTACGAATTTTGGACAAAATGTAATAAAATTATTAAGTATGGAAGAAAGTTATATATTTTGGAAAAAACTTACACTGTATGACAAAATTACCAATACGGACCAATATTACGATGTATGGAACAAAGCACGTTGGAAAAGATTACATCGTAAGAAAAAATTACTAAATATGAGAAAAAATTACTAAGTATGGAACAAAGTTACGTATTTTGGAAAATATTACACCGTAAGACAAAATTACTAAATATGAAAAAAAATTACTAAGTATTGAAGAAAGTTTCATATTTTGGAAAAAACTTATACTGTCAGGCAAAATTACAAAAAATGGACCAATATTACAATGTATGGAACAAAGTACGTATTTTGGAAAATATTACACTGTAAAACAAAATTACTAAATATGGGAAAAATTTACTAAGCATGGAAGAAAGCTACGTATTGTGGAAAAAACTTATACTGTAAGACAAAATTACCAAATATGGACCAATATTACGATGTATGGAACAAAGTTACGGATTTTGGAAAATATTAAATCGTAAGACAAAATTACTAAATATGGAAAAAATTGGAATCAATATGTTGATGTTTTATATATCAACATATTGTATAAATAATGGAAAAATGCATAAGTTTTCTTTCCAAATATCCAATAACATATAGTCTTGTTATAGTTTAAAAGATTTAATTAAAATATAGGATTTCATTCCAAGCATATTTTTAAATAATTTTAGCACTATACATTAATGAAATTCAAAATTAAATATTGCGTATATTTATTGCGTGATACTTAACTTGTAAATGCAAACGTACACTTTTGTTTATTCGTATTCGATTTCTCAAATTGTATCAATTTAAGAAGAATTTTTTTGACTACAAACTATCAGCAGTGTTAGTTTACCCATGTACCAATTGGATAGGAAATCAATTAATCAAAGGTGGTATGTCAGTAATTTTGACAACAATTATAGTTATCACTGATACAACATACATGTTTAACGAAATCATCACTTTAGATGGGATAAATAAGTAATTGACCAATTGATAAACTAAAAGTCCAATTAGAAGTTTGTTAACACCTTAGTAATATAGCAGTTGAGTAGCTAAAAGACATCCAAAGGAAACAAAACACTGGAAATAAATTCTAATTTCATTTACGGAGGTGGCCATGTAGAAGGATCCATTGCCGCCCAAATCCGCTGTAGTTGCTCAGCTTGTTGCTCCAATTAACTCTCCATCAAAGCTTGCTGTTCAACCATCATACTCTGACCCGCAACCACACTAGCACACATGGCATCAATGCGGTGGAGGGACTCATGAATAGAGAATGTGAAAGAAGAAGGGCCCTCAATAATTGGGAAAGAGTCACTCAAACCCTTTCCTGTAGTAGGGATCTCAAAAAATCCTAGCAGCAGTGTTAGTTTACCCATGTACCAATTGGATAGGAAATCAATTAATCAAAGGTGGTATGTCAGTAATTATGACAACAATTATACTTATCACTGATACAATATACATGTTTAACCAAATAATCACTTTAGATGGGATAAATAAGTAATTGACCAATTGATAAACTAAAAGTCCAATTAGAAGTTTGTTAACACCTTACTAATATAGCAGTTGATTAGCTAAAAGACATCCAAAGGAAACAAAACATTGGAAATAAATTCTAATTTCATTTACAGAGGTGGCCGTGTAGAAGGATCCATTGTCGCCCAAATCCGCTACAATTGCTCGGCTTGTTGCTCCAATTGAGTCTCCATCTAAGCTTGCCATTCAACCATCATAATCTGACCCATATTCACACTAGCACACATGGCCTCAATGCGGTAGAGGGACTCATGAACAGAGAATGCGTAAGAAGAAAGGCCTTCAATAGTTGGGAAAGAGTTACTTGGACCCTTTCCTATAGCAGGGATCTCCACATAATCCTCACCAATCCCATAATTCTGAGTGATTTTCGTCCATCTGCCATGCTCCTTAACAAACCTGTGGCAACTGAGAATAGCCTCAATAACCACATCAGCAGTCCTAGTGATGCTCACATCCTCGCCAAAAACATCCATTTGAAAATGATCGAAAACTTGTCAACAAAGTGGATAAGGCAAAGACTTATCCGACCGATAAACTCTCACAGTTTGACACAACTGTAGGAGAATGATGGAAGCTAGAGGTACTTCATGAACACCTTGTAGCCCATTCCACATCTTATCCAAGGAATAGAAGTTTGTAAGTTAGATCACATTCAAACTGCATGCTCGTGGAGTAACATTTGCACTATACAAGTGAACTAATTCCCGCTGATGAATTCTCAAATTGGCAGTGCCATTAACTGTATTAGAAAATGATCGACCATGTTTGGATTCTCGTGGAGTTGGCGTGTAATTCAAACGGGTCGTAGCTTCTTGTAGTGTGAACTAGGCATCAGCTTTAACACGGTCCTTAACCATTATAAAATCGGGACCCTTATCCCTGACCCCAAAAATCGTGGCAAGAATTGGCTAAGTCAGATGAATCCGTCACATTAGAAGCAACTTTTTCACCACCTGGTTCGTCTTTGCCTTCTACGTTGGCGTAAAAATCCAATACCAACTGAGGATAGTAACAATTTGGTAATTGAACTACGCCACCCCATCTTATTGAATCAAAAGCATCAATCAAATTGAGAAGAGAATCAATATCGCCATTAACAGTTTTTTCAACAACAACGGAATTACCTTTCCTCTGTTCACACCACTTAGCATTAGCGTGAGAAGTGAAATGTAATGATTTGAATTCATTAACAGGCATTTCCATCTCATCTGCTGGCCATCGAGATCCCTGAGATGAAGATAGAGCTGAGGGCCGGACTTTAGCTTTATATGATGCACTTGTACGGATGGTCTTAGCATTGATATAGGATTTATCAGCATCATGAAGATATTTTACGGTTCCTCCAATTGTAGCTCGAACACTGCAGTCAAACATAACATTCTTAAACCACACAAATCCGCAATTACATGCATAAACCATACTCAAGCTAGACAGAGGCATAATCAAGACCTTTTACTGTAAATCACTTCCATAAACATTGAATTTTACACTATGCTTGAGCTCAAGATAACTCCCTTTTTACCACACTCTTTTGATGTAATGCACATGCTTTACACATCCCATGTCCCCAACATAAATCGAAAAGAAAATAAAAATATTGTACATATTAAGTTATCTTTCACAAAACAACAACATTATAAACAAACGGCTAAGAACTATCATAGACTTGTAAACACAATTTCAACACGATGTTTACAAATATTTCAAATACTCGTAAAACTCGATGTAGAATTAGAATGATAAACTTAATGTTCTACCAATATGAATGTAATTCTTCCATTTTAGAGAAACTGATGTCATAATTTCAATAAAACTGGAAAAGAATCCATGATTCTTTTACCATTCAAAGTAACTTAAATTGGCGAGGGTAATATAGTCTTTTAGCATAATGTTCACCATTCAAAGAATAGTAATGGACAGAAACTCAAAAAAAACCCAAAAAAAGTAAACATTGCAGACGCCGATTCAAATAGATCCATAATGGTTTAACAATGTACATGACATTTTTATTTTCCCAAAGCATTCTCTTTTGGGCTAAAATAGTTACTAATAATAACTCAAATGCAATGGCATGCCATACATTACCACAAGTCTTGTACGCACTCTGGAAGGACTGGCAATGTGTATACATGGATGGGGCTGCCGATGCGTCGCAATAGGTGCAGGCTGAGTGGGCTGGCTGACGACATTTCAAGCTAGCCGAAGAAAGTTACACTTCGGCGTCAGTGCCGGTAAACTACGGCTTGTCCTTGCTGGCATCTGTCTCAGGGTAGGAGTGGGGGAGAGAGGATGGCTGATATGAAATATGATGTCAAATGGAACAGGTGCAATGTTAGTGCATATATTTTTTAAATTTGGGCGGGTTTAATGGGTGTTCGGGTTGGTAAATGGCTTAGGGAATTTCCAATATCAATTTTTTTTTTATTATTTACTATCCATGATGGGCAGAGTCCCCCAGGTGGTAAGCCAGGTGCCATGTCAGGCTCCTGGCCATGCAACTGGAGGATTTTTCTTCCTTTTCTCAAATAATTTCCCGACTCTCCCAGGCAGTAAGCCAGGTGCCTGGCCTAGCAAGTGAATGCTTTTTATTTTTCTGGCTGACTTTTGTTTCTTCCCTACTCCCCCAGGTGGTAAGCCTAGCACCATGGCAGATGCCTGGCTTGGCAAGTGAAGGATTTTCTTTTCTGACTCAAATTATTTTCTTTTCTCAAAATAATTTTTTTTTCATTTTCCTTTTCGAGCTATCACAGGAAAACTCCTCCAGGCGATAAGCCATGTGTTATGGGAGGCGCCTAGCAGGGCATTGAAATTTTTTTTCTTTTTTGTTTTAGGGCCATGGCAGGCCCCTGACCTGGCAAGTGAAGGATTTTTATTTTATTTTCTCAAAATAATTTTTTTTCATTTTCTGTTTTGGGCCATCATGGGTAGACTCCTCCTGGTGATAAGCCAGACGCTATGGGATGCGCCTGGCAAGACATCCAAAACTTGTTTCTTTTTCGTATTAGGGCCAATGCAGGCCCCTGGCCTGGCAAGTGAAGGACTTTTATTTTATTTTCTAGAAATAATTTTTTTTTCATTTTCCTTTTTGGGCCATCATGAGCAGACTCCCCTATGCGGTAAGCCAGGCGCTATGGGAGGCGCCTATCAGGGCATCCGAAATTTTTTTGTTTTTTGTTTTAGAGCCATCAGGATCAGAGGCCTCGAGACAAACAAATGTGGAAATTTTCTGTTCCTTTTAACTTAGAATCTTCAACCATACATATCTTAGATTTTATTACAATCAAAACACAAATAATTGTCATGAAAATAAATAAAACTTCCTACAAATGGGATTGATAATGCATAACATTTTTTCCTTTACAATGTTCATCTATTGATTCACATTATAGCAATTCCTATTGCTACAATTGTGTAACAAATACCATAAATCTTCCATATAGTCGATGTTTCGTGGGGCAACTAAAAATTAATCAGGCGTAGTTCTATAGTCTTGCTATCTTTTGTCGATTCACATTGCTAAACATATTTGATGAATATGACTTGTACATGTTCCCCTTCCATCCATTAACTTTATCATGACATTGAGGCCATGAATGATATATTCCTTGTTTGCGGCCTCGAAATACAATGTACACTTTTTTACCAACCATATTCCCTGCCATATCAATTTCATATGTTTTGTCAAATACACACGCGAATGATAAACTTCATTTGTAAATGTTATAATTAGGAAACAAATGTGAGTAACCAAATTTGGTTGAACACCATTAAACAAGTTAGGGCCTCCTTGTCACAATTACTAACTACTGCATATAAAATAAACCGACACATCTACTCCTTCTTCTTCAAAATTTTGCATTTGTTTTGCTTTTAACAAATAGATAAAGCACCAGTTACAGAGTCAACGGTCGAAGGATTGGCATACATATGTCGAGGTAAATATTACAAAACATTTCCACGCAAAAATATAAAATAAATAGCACTAAAGTAACTGGATATAATAAACACAGTTATAAGTTATTTGGTTTAGAATCTGAAAAACTTCTCACAAATAACAATTTATTTGTCAAGTTCTTTTTTGGAAGTTCCGACGCTTTGAAATAATTTTTTTCCTCGGCGTTTCTAGCTCTTATGAAGTACCAACACCAAACCCACAATCTTATTTTAGGGAAAAATGAATTCAATATTTAAATAACAAAAATATCCATGCTTGACTCCCAAAAAATGTGGATGAAACTTTGCCCACCAACTCAACGTGTTTGGTCTATTTTTTTCAAAACGCAAAAATAAAATTACGACTGCTTACATATTTTGGTATGAGTCACGAACAATATACCTAGGGGAGGAAGAAACGGGAAAACTGGGTATCAAAAAGTGGCTGGAGAGAGAGATACTGAGGCTCACCTATACGGAACATAATACTGGGTGGAGAGAGAGATAGTTATGATGAATATAATTTTCTTAGATCTAAATTAAAAGCCTTGACCATTGGGGAGCAAGAAATGGGGAAACTGGGTATAAAAAAGTGGCTGAAGAGAGAGAGATAGTGAGGCTTACCTATATGGAAGATAATACTGGGTGGAGAGATAGATAGTTATGCTGAATAGTTATCATCTTCTTAGATCTAAATAAAAAGCCTTCACCATGGGGGAGGAAAAAATGGGGAAACTGTGTATAAAAAAAAGTGGCTAGAGAGAGAGATAGTGAGGCTTACCTATAGGGAAGATAATACTGGGTGGAGGGTGTTTCTGTTATGCTGAATATCATTTTCTTAGATCTAAATAAAAGCCTTCACCATGAGGGAGGAAGAAACGGAGGATTACCTATACGGAAGAGAGAGATAGTCAGATGGACAAGATGCATCTATACTGCGCCACATGGATCTTTATAAGACCACCAATTTTGATTTTTGAAATTTGAATTTGACCAATTTGAAAATCAAATTTTCGGCCACAAATTTTTTTCAAATTAAATAACTTTTGATTGCCACCAATTGCATTTGACAAATTTGAAATTCAAATATATATTATATGACTTTCAACTGTAACCAATTTGTCTTTGGCACCAATTTCAATTTCAAATATGATATTTGCAATTATTTTTAATATTACATGCATTATTTGCATGGGTAACATGGTATTTACCCGAGCACATGCCAAACGTTTTTGTTCATGAATAATTGTATTTGGTCTAAGGTGTCTATCGAGGATTTTGAGATTTTGTTATATCGAATTTTTTTCATCTATATAAATAAAATTATGAGACTTCGATCACCTGTCTGCACTTAAACGTATAAAAATATTAATATCAAAGGGGGAGATATTAATGGACGGTGAAATATTGCAGGTTATATGGCTGACTCACAAGGCAGTTCATTTCTGACTCACAGCAATACAGTAAGATCAAATAAAGTGTTTGCAAAATGGGAAACTATATAGTTCATTGACAAACTATATAGTTCATTGGTTAGAGTTTAATAATCTTGATGAAGCAACCGACTTCTATGGGACCTACGCAAACATAGTTGGTTTTGGTATACGTAGATTCCACATGAAAAAATATACAAATGGTGAGATACGTAAACTTGTATGGGTTTGTGCTAAACAGGGGTATAGAAGTTCAATTTGGTTAGACAACAGTGACTGGACGCATGAAGCAAAGGCAATAACTCAGGAAAGGTGCAAAGCTACATTCGACGTCGTTAAGAATTGCATGACCGACAAATGGAATGTCTCTAAATTTGTCGCCGAACATTCTCATCCTCTTCTTGCAATGCATGAGACACACTGTCTTCGTTCTAATCGGTCTGTTGATGGAGCTTGTTTGACCCAAGCTCAAGTGATGCACAATGTTGGAATAGGGATTTGAACAAGTTGGATTTCAGCGCACTGATTTGAATAACCAATTCACGAGAGCATGCAACGTCGGCATTCACATTACTAATTTGGAGACTAAATACAGCTCCCAAGTCTAAACTACACATATCCAGGTAATTGAAAAGCACAGAGTTGAAGTGTACACGCATAAAATTTCTAAGATGGTTAGGGTGCAGATGCTGGAATAGAGGGGTCTTAACATGATTAACTGCATGGACTACGGAGATAAGCGTATATACACCGTCACATAGTTCATGCATCCTGAGCTGAGCTGGTTGGTATCGTACGATTACAACCATGAACGCATAAAATGCTCAAGCAACTTTTTGACGGGATCGGCATTCCTTGCAGTCACGCATTCTTTGTTATTAAACAAGAGAATCTCCGAGCCATTCCAAATTCCCTACTACTCAAAAGGTGGAAAAAAGATGCAAATATTAGGAAAAATTGTCATGATCAAGTGCAAGACACGTCGAATGACATGGCATCGTCCATTAGGTATGGAGCCTTGGTAGCCCACTGTAGAAATACTTGCCTCTACGAGTCAAAGTTAGAACAGGGTTACAGACCAAAGACGTGATGTATCTAGCTATTAGTCTTCAAGAATTGGCAACTGTGCATGACCAAACAGAGTTGAGTATGGGGGATAGCCAACCGAGGTAATAGACATATTATACAGCATCTGGCGGTTGCCAAAATGAAAGGAGGTGTTACCGGGGGAACCAATGAGGCAAAAGAAAGACGATGTGGTTCATGCAAGAAACAGGGGCACACCAAGCGAACTTGTGCAAAGAAAGTGGTGCTGTTGACCTTAGCCCCCGAATTATGTCCCTTCCCAACATTTTAGTAATGGTCCCCCACAAATGGCCGACACGCATATGCAATGGTGGTTTCCAAGTATACATAAAAATAGTACATGACTTCAATATATTGCACAAATACAAACACTTAATTTCTTTTTGGTTTCAGGACATAAGGGCATAAGCCCCTAAGCGGTAAGCCAGGCGCCGGGTTGGGCATATAAGGCACACATACACCTTTGTGGGATTTTTTTTCCTTATGGAGCCATAAGGGGCAGAGGCCTCTAGGCGGTAGACCAGGTGCAATGGCAGGCTCCTGGATCGACATATAATCGTAATGGATTTTTTAACAACATTTTTTTTGTATCTGGCCATAAGAAGTAGAGGGCCCCAGGCAGTATACCAGGTGCCATGGCAGGTGCCTGGATAGGCAAACAAGAGAGCTTTATAATTTATTTAATTTTTAACAACATTTTTTTGCATCTGGCCATAAGGGGCAGCGGCCTCCAGGTGGTATACCAGGCTCCATGATCAGCTCCTGGTCGGGCATATAAGGCCTTTACAATTTGTAATTTTTTTAGGGGGCCATAAGGAGCAGAGACCCTAGGTTGAGTACCAGGCACCATGGCAAGCGCTTGGCCGGATAATTTTTTTGTTATTTTTTTAACAAATACCAATATTGTATCTTACCATATGGGGCAGAGGCCCCAGGAGGTATTCCAGGCACCATGGCATGCGCCTGTACTATTGGCATTTAATTTTTTTTAACAAAATTTCCTTGTAGGTGTATAAGACAATTTTATTTAAAATTGTTTGAAGTATTCTTTTTCAAGCATGCAGTAAGACCAAAGAGGCATCCACTGGAACTCTAAAACATTTCTACGATTATATTTGTAACAAATTAAGCAGGTAGAATTGGACACTAAATCCAATTCAAAAGACCATAATTATTAAGTAATGGTCATACCTTCGTATCCTCGCCTTCTACAACGGACAAAGAAATATGACTGTTCGCATGAATTCATTATGACTGGCTGAAATGACCACAATTATATTTTCCCTTTTCAGGTTAAATTATGGATAATGTAGTGGCATGTTTGAAGATGTAATTTACTTCAGAAGAAGAAGATTCATTCTTCACAATTGGTAAACTATGCAATAACTTTTGTAAAATACATCTTGAGAAGCTTTTGGTCATTTGAAGATTTGTTATTTCATCCGAATGTGGAACTTAAGTTGTTAGGCACAATTTTCCATCGTGATTGATGGATTCGACTTATTTGAAATTTTGACATTCTTAATGTTTTACTATTGGTGGCTGGATAAACCATATAAATTATCGACAAAATAATTATAGACAACGTCAAAAAATCTATATTAGGATCAAAAGCATCGGTAAAAAAATTTTTAAGAAGGATCTGCATAAAGGATGCCTTCATACATGTTTCCTTCTACATTTGTTTCTCCCTCTGACTGATGCCAACATAGTCTTAGAACGGGGTGAATCAACTCAGTTCCTTACCCCTCTATAATGGGCATTGGCATTTTGCATCAATTGACCCAACTTCAGATTGTGGGGCTTAAACATGATATCCATAGCGGTGAAACACCACTAGAGTAAGGAGTCAAACTACAGGAATAAACAAAAATCAGATCAAAACTATAATCGGTCCTATTGAGACAGTGGAACAAAAAGAAGTAGAAATCCTAACAAGGGAACAAATGAAAAAGTAAAGGAAAATAATACCCTTGATAAGCAAAAATTAAATGACTCCGTATACTTGACAATGAATAGGACTCAATCAAACAAGTTATCTTGAGTGGTGCATTTGACAGGTTTACGGAGGGCAAAGGACTCAAAAAAATATTGTTTTTTGTACACTCTTGTTATCTCTTCGGTCAATACGAGATCTAACGCCTTTAACTATGTTAGACCAAAATATTAGTTTCGTAATCACAGAAAAATATAGCGGTGATATGTTTCAATCACAGGCCCATACAAAGCAATATAAACATAGTTACATGCAACGTAGAAAAAAACATGGTTGAACACAAAAAAAGTAAATATGAAAAATTTAGGCAATCAAACTGTGGCATGCAAAAATATGCTCCTATTATCTCATAAAATCGTACAAATTACTGAGGAAGAAAATTCCACTTCAAATTCAATGCAACACGAATATGAATACCATGGTACTGACTTCCATAGGCTGCATTTATGAGACTCCAATCTATTAATATATTTCAATGCTAACGAAGACCAGTTCCACAAAAAAAGGTCCAACTTACCATCGAAAGAGCTGCACTCTCCCGCTTGCATCTTTCCTTTGGTAAAGAATCCCAAATCTCACCAACCTCATCTCTGACATATATGACTATTAGATACCAATGCCCCTTATTGTCGTTCATTTGGATGTAAATCTAGAGAATAACATGACCAAACAAATAAATGTAAGTTTGTAACAGTTACTCAATCAATCAATTAGAAAATATATATGAACTCATTGGGAGAGATACTTTTGCATGGATAGAATTTCAAAGAAATAACTTTTTTTTTAACTTTTGCCACTAATGAAACAAGTGTAAAAACAGTTGCATCTAACCTTTTTGCAATAGTCAAGCTTCCCCCAGAATTTGGCGTTGAATTTCCATGTGTTTACTAAAAGTTTAATGTCATCAGTAGTGTTTGCACTATCAAGTACCTTTCGCTGCATAAGTAGAAGTTGACAACATTAGATTTCATCAAGGCAACCTACACAAAGGGAGAGTGACATGGAACAGGTAAATAAACAGAATCGGGCATATTTAAACCTCAAATACAGTTCCGTACTTGAAAAGCTGGTGGTTTTTGCTTTGCCTCTTTTAGAGGGTGTTTCAACCATTCACGATATGTGCAAGCTTCCACAGCTAGGTCAATTACCTAAAGAGCCACATTTAAATACAACACTGGAATATAGTAATTCTGGCAAATGTACTGCGTTTATGAAAGAATAACCAATGTAGTTGAAAGATGATAGCTTAAAGTGGTTTTAAAATATTCACCAGGCACTAGACATATGATATCAGCTCGGGTAAAATAAAGATGATGCCTCTAAACAATGATCTCGCAGCAACAAAAATGCAATGCGAAGATGAAGTCAATAAAAAAAAGTGGATTATCGCTGATATACAAAGCTATACAAACAGTGAAGTTTAATAACAATAGCTTCACTCTTGATTCTGGAAGTGAGCTATGCATGCGAAACGAACCAGCATTGATGATATGACCCTCCCTAATGCCACTATATGTACAATATTAGTAAATCATTTATGGAAAATCAATTTAATCGTTACTTTATGATTATGTTTAAGTTAGTGGAATTTACGGACCTCATTGTGTGCAAGGCGAGCAACGATACTACTCAATTGGCGGCCAAACTATTCTCCAAATGACGAAGAATTGTTTGGCACAAAATTAGCCAATTAGACATTCTTTAGCTCCTCATCATCAGTAGATATATGTTTGATTGTCTGAGTTTCAGATTGGTATCGTAAATGAGTGACTTTCGCCGAGGAAGGGTAGCAGGGGCCGGCGATGCACGAACTTTGCCACTAGCTTCTCCAACAGAGGGGTATCAGCATAATGGTCTATTGAGCAAACCAACAGACTTCACTAAATTTGCTATGTTGTTTGTCATCCCCGCTTTAAGAGTTGCAAGCTCATCCTTGACCTTCTTTTTGAAACTCGATAGCTCCTTCATCAATATTTCGATATTCTTGGTGAGAAGGATGAGTTTATGAGAAGCATTAATCGTAGACTGACTATGGAGAGGAATCTTAACAGTTATGTTAATAGTCGAGACCCGGAAGGACTGGTCTCTGGCCTATTCTGCCTCGTCAGCCTGCTAACAAAATCGATAATTACTGTTCCAGTACGTTAACATGGACAATAACCGAAGAAGTAACTTTATGTACAATAAATATGAATTGGTAAGGAGCTGAACGAAAAAGTAATTTCTTCATCTCCTTATCGCCCCAAGCATAAACTGCAGGTAAGTTTCGGGAAACTATATGTTTTCCCACCCATGGAACCCCCGTATAAAATAGCTACAAAACAAGAAAAAATGTTGACACAAAGTAATTAAGTAAAGTACAAGTTAAAGGACTTTAAAATAATTAAGATTGATTATTACTTTCTTACCTAAAGCACCAGCAAGCATCCACAGATGTACTGTGGCTTGGAATTCCTATACTTCTGGATGCCTTCACATAGACGATTTAAAGTCCATGTTGCCTATTTTTTCCCTCTAATCAAATTTGCACTCTAGACTCTACTCAGGTCCTTTCTTAGTATGTACACAGAATACGTGGGACTCAATGTCATCCCCATCAAGAACATAGTGAAGATAACTATGAAGTCATCCCCAGTCGCCTCTTTCATGGCCAATATTTGGTGCAGTGCGGGCGATGGGGATAGGTTCTTTGCCCAAAGTGTATTTGACCCCCAGCTCATCCAATGCAGCCATGTCATGGGAAGAATTGATTGCTCTTCCATCGTCCAGCAGCCCCATCAGCCTCTCAACAGCTGCTAGACCAACATTGTAAAGCATCCCATGTATGTTTAATGTGTGGCTTAAAGGATTGAAATGGTCTACCAACCATAGCACTAAGGATCTATCAACTGAGGCTAATTTGTGCCTAATTAGGCATCCAAACCCTAAGTCTTCAACATCCTTCTTCTTATCGTCAATGAAAGCATGAGCCACACACCACATGCATTCAGGATTTGCATCGCGTGAGAAACGTGCGGATGTCCTTGATATCACCGCCATAACGTGTCTTCTCCTTACCATCGAGGTCTTTCCACTTTCTACCAAACTCTTTAATAGCCTGAAAATATATTTCAAAATAAGCGTCGAAATAATCATTTTTTAACCAAAGTAGTACAAATACGAAACATTAGAAAGTGAAAATCAAACTTACCTGTTTAGTTGGCCGCTGTCCTTTGTGCTTCAATTTTTCGCGTTCCCTCATTTTGCAAAAAATGAGGATAAAGAGCTTTGCCATTTTCAGGAATGCATAAGTAATTTCACCGTTCATTTACATCAAAGCCATTATACTTACAGATAATTAATTTCATTTTCGATTCCCTTTATTGTTGGATGGGCGTGGCTCGGATGGGCCTCCCAGTACGGTTTTGTTATTGGAAGACTACATTGTGAAACAAGATACAATGTTACTAAATTTACAAGCAGCCAATTATTCACATAAGTGAATATCGTAAATACAAAGTATATTTATTAACAGAGATAGCCAGGGAAAATATACCATGATGCTTAGCGAACAGAATGCGGTTTTGTGTAGGCCCTTTAGATCTAAATAGGCAAACCCAAATTCTAATTGAGCTTGTAGCATTTACACTCGCATACCAATAAACAAAATAATGAGCTAAATTAATACATCACTAAACTCTACTAATATATTGAAAGGGTGTTTTCTTTTTTGTACAATATGATTCCTTTCAATCATATTCTACTACAAATTAACTTCCAGCCTAACAATATTCCATACACTGTTGTTTAAAGAAACCCTAACAACAAAACTCTAATAACCTTCAAATGAAACCTTCAAAAAATAGACAAAATATCAATAGTAAAAATTCAATATTTACTTATGGTTGGCAGATTCAGTGCACAAATAGATCACTACATAAACAAAATATATTTAAAACCAGTGCACATACTTAAGAAAAAAGCAGGATTTTAGATAATACTGGCAAAGCAATTGGAAATAATATAATCTTTCAGTACAATACAAACACAACAATAAGTTATGCCCCTAGCTTATAAATGAATATCCAATTATATTCTCCTTCCCAAACCAGTTTTTCTTCTTGCAAAGCATGCTTTGTTTGATGAAAAACCAAAATTTCAACATTTTTAGACCAAATTTGTGAGTTGGAAAATGTCTATATAGAATATAAGTTTCTAAACATAATATTTAGCCTATCAATGATTAGATCCTGTAGAATAAACTAAAGATGTTAACTCCCTCATTTTTTCCAAATACATGTGGATTATTAAGCTGTAACTTTGATGCAAGAACTGCATTCCAGATACTTGTAATTTTTGTGAAATCCAAACAATGATTGGGAAATCTTGCTTACCGTTTAAAAAACTGCGGAGGAAGACCGACGAAAACAGACCGATCGTGGTTTGGGAAGAACAACGGCGCCGGACAATGGCCCCTGGATTTACTGAAAAGTTAGCATGAGGAAGAAAATGGGGCAGAGGGAGAAAGATGCCATGGTCGGTGGAGAAGAACAAGGGATAGGAAGGAATATGGGGCGTCGGGGGAGAAAAGGGGGGAAAGGCCGAATGTTTCAGGGGGACATTAAATTTCTGATGTCTTTTGATTTCTAAATTTAGGGCATAATATAATTGAGGATATAATTGAAAAAACATAAAAATGGGGGCTAAATTCGTAAATGCACAAAATAACTTTCATTTTTATTTTTTTTCAAAATTGTGAAAAAATAGAAGTCTTTACAACTGTTGGGTTTCATGCTGATGCAGATGTGAAAAAATAGAAAAGAAGATTCAGATTTTTTGGTACAATTGTTAACAGCATCCAAAATTTAGGTTTAAAGGGTCACATATGCAATCATATGTTTTCTTATGAAAAGGCATTTTTGAGAACAAAAAAATGTAGGATGGCCAAAAAACAAAGTCATATATCCTAATTTTTTTTATTTTTAGATTTAAATGTATTTTAATACATTTTAAAATTAAATTTGTTCATATAGAAGTTTTTACAACTAATTTATGTAATTAGTACTTTATAATTTGAAAAAGTTTCACTTTTATCTAATTTAGTTAAACTTGATGAGTTCTGTCAACTTAGAGGTCACGTACATTGCAAATTACTTTCAAAATTAATTTTTCATTTTTAATTATGCCGAAAATTAAAAAAAATTAAAAACATAAAGGATTCTACATTTTTAAAATTATCTTATCATTTGCTTTTACATTCTCTTTCATTAAATCTTTATTCTTCTTATATTCTTTTTCTTCTTCTTTCTCTTACCTTTTAAATTTTTTTTAAAATAAACCACAAGTTATCATTTGCTTATACATTATTTTTCATTAAATCTTTCCTTTTCATTATTTATTAGTTGCTTTTATATGAAAATATTATTCAATAAATGGGATGGGACTAGCACAAGTGAATTTTCCCATCTTTGGATGATATTAAAAACTGTACCAGAATGAAATTAAATAATGCATTTTCGAAAGAAAAAAATGTAGGAAAAAAGAAGATAAGAAAGAAAAAGAAAAACCAATCATGAAAGCCATATATATATGCTAACTTTTTTTTATTAATAAACGGCAAGTTATCATTTGCTTTTACATTCTCTCTCATTAAATCTCTCTTCTTCTTATATTCTTTTTCTTATCTTTTTAATTTTTTTTAAATAAACAACGAGTTATCGTTTGCTTATACAATTGTTGTTGCCTAATTTTCATCACTTTGATGCCACAGGACGCTTCCCTGACTGGATCCCTGATTCCGTCCCTGACCCTTGCGAGATAAAATGGTAGCTTCAGACTGGGGGCCGGTGGTGCCACCGGCGTTCCCACTCCAAAGCCTAAGTCAGTTACAAGGCTATTCCCAGAGACCCTCTTCAGGTTTCCCTCAGGTATCCCACTTTGCAGCCTACATAGAGTTCCGTGCAGAGAAGCCCTCCAAAAACCTGTCGAAGGTAAGATGGCGACTAGTTTAGGGTTGTTAGGAAGTGCTTAGGGTTCAAATCTCAAGAAAACCGTCCATTTCCCACTCACCTAACCTTACCTTAAGTACCTCACTTCAATGGCTTCGATGCTAGGGCTATGAACCCTCATATGCTGGGATTGTGACACCTGGACTCAAAGAATAAGGTAAGTATTAAACCAAGAACCAAAGTTCAATGGGGCTCACTTACTCCCTTGTCCAAGACCACGGCGCGCCTGGGCTTGCCCTCCGCTCTGCTTGACAGGCTGGGCTTCAACTGTTCGTGACTGGTAGGCCTCATCCACAGTTATCTTTGTGGGCGTTAGAAGGGCCTGGGAGGTTCTCTGTTCCATATCCCCAAAATCCCCATAACACTTGCCCCCAAAACTAGCCCAATTTTCAATTGGGGTGGTCTTGACTCTTACGGGGCAGAAAAACCTGCCTGGGCCCTCTCAATCTATCCAAAATTTCGATTCCTGCCTTCTCCTTACCTGGGTGCAAACTTGGCGCGAGTCTGAACCTGGGCCTGACCTCAACTATCAGCTGTAATTTGAGTCACGCCCGTTAGCCAAATAAAAAGAAGTTCCAGTTCATTTAAAACCTGGGTCTGACCTTAGCTACCAGTTGGAATTCGAGTCAGGGCCACTAAGCAAATAAAAAGAAGCTCTAGTTCATTGGGAACCTAGGCCTGACCTCAACTACCAGCTGGAATTTGAGTCACGTCCGTTGAGCAAATAAAAAGAAGCTCTAGTCCATTTGGAACCTGGGTCTGACCTCAGCTACGGGCTGGAATTCAAGTCAGGCCCGCTGAGCAAATAAAAAGAAGCTCTACTTAATTCTGAACCTAGGCCTGACCTCAGCTACTGATTAGAATTCAAGTCACGTCCGTTGAGCAAATAAAAGGAAGCTTTAGTTCATTCAGAACTTGGGCCTGACCTCAACTACCGGCTGGAATTCGAGTCAGGCCCCTCTAGATAAGGGCTTCTATTTCTTCCTTCAGTTCCTAACATCCATTAGTGTCATGACCATAGTCTCTATTGTATCTTCAATACCTCTTCCTATTCCAAAATCAAAGTGGTGTCTTGATTGGGAAGGGTTTTTTCAGCATGTTGCTTCCTTCAATTTTCATCAATACCTTATCACGCGTCGTGTTGAGTGGCGTGAACCTGCCTGGTCTGTCTTTGAGGAATCGAGGTCCCTGATTTCTTTCATCATTACTTCTTTTATTGTTTACAGCTCCGTTCTTCTGATTCTTTCGTGGGTCATTTCGAACCTCATGTTCTTGCCTGGATCTCTTCCATAACTCAGTGATCTCTTCCTTCAACATATGCTTGTGTGCCTCCACCAGCATCTTGGAGAAAGTCCGAGGAGGGTTCCTTGCTATTGAACAAATGAGATCCTCATCCCTCAGGCCATCCTGCATGGTCTGCAGGTCCCGATCATCATTTCCTCTTTCAACTTGCATCATGACTTCTGTAAATCTCTTAGTGAACGACTTTAAAGACTCTCATTCCCTTTGAACAATTGAAGAAAGGTGAGTAGGGGGCCTTTTTACTGGTCGAGCCCCTAGGAACTGAGCAGCAAAGGCATCCTCCTGCTGCCTGAAAGAGCCAATAGTCCTTGGCTTCAAATTGGTTAACCATGTTCTAGTCATTCCTCCAAGGGTTAATGGGAAAGCCTTGCAAATGATGGCATCCTCGGCTCCCTCAAATTCCATCCAGACTGTATAACCCCCCAAGTGTTCTCCAGGGTCGGTCCGGCCTTCATAACTTTCCACATGAGGAATCTTGAAATTAGCCTGCGCCCAAGGTGAATGGTGAGGTGGACTGGGACTCTGCTGTGCAATGAGCCTGCACCCCTGCCTGGACGTTGAGTTCTCTCGGATCGGCATGCCTCATTGCCTCGACTTCTGTTATGTCCCTTCTAATTTCCTCTGCCTTAATGCAAGCCCTCTCCTCATCCAAGTTCCACTAAGCGTGTCGTTCAGGTCCCATTTCTCCTTAGACTCTGGCTCTGTCATTCTCAACATGTGTTCTCCTCCTAGCATCCAGGGATGCTCTCAGATTGCTCAAATCCAGGCTTTCATGTGCTGAGGAGAAAACGTCACTGACTGCTTTATGCCTGGAACTTTCCTGCATGTCCTGAGAGTGGTATGGAGAGGCTCTGACATCCTTTCTAACCTCTCCATCAAGCTACCCCAAACATTTGTGCCTTCTTTCGTTCCTTCAACGACCTCTAATGTCGTTTTTTGCCGCTCATTCTTCTAGTCGCAATATTACTTTTGCCGCCAAACTTCCTCCCTTGGGGTCACGACCTCTTCTGATAATCCTCTCGCCATCAATTATGGCCATGTGTGATTTTGAGATCTTGACACAACTTTAATATTTTTTTCGATTCCCACCGGCAGTTGTTGCCTGATTTTTGTCACCTTGATGCCATAGGACGCTTCCCTGACTTGATCCTAGATTCCGTCTGTGACCCCTGTGAGATAAAATGATAGCATCACACTAGGGGCCGGTGGTGCCACCGGCATTCCCACTTTAATGCCTAAGTCAGTTACGAGGTCATTCCCATAGACCCTCTTCAGGTTTCCCTCAGGTATCCCACTGTGCAGCTTACCTAGAGTTTCGTGCAGAAGGGGCCCTCCAGAAACCTATCCAAGTTAAGATGGCGACTTGTTTAGGGTTGTTAGGGAGGGTTTAGGGTTCGAATCTCAAGAAAACCGTCCCTTTCCCACTCACCTAACCTTACCTTAAGTACCTTACTTCAATGGCTTGGATGCTAGGGCTATGAACCCTCATATGCTAAGATTGTGACACCTGAACTCAGAGAATAAGGTAAGTATTAAACCAAGAACCGAAGGTCAACGGGGCTCACTTACTCCCTTGTCCAAGACCACGCCGTGCCTGGGCTTGCCCTTAGCCCCACCTGACAGGCCGGGATTTGCCTATTCTTGACTAGTGGGCCTCGTCCACATTGATCTTTGTGGGCGTTAGAAGGGGCCTGGGAGGTTCTCTTACCCATATCCCAAAAATCCCCATAACAACAATATTTTTCATTAAATCTTTCTTTTTCATTCCTTGCTAGTTGCTTTTATATGAAAATATTATTCAATAAATGGCATGGGACTAGCAAGTGAATTTTTCCATCTTTGGATGATATCAAAAATTGTACCCGAATGAAATTAAATAATTGTTTAACTAATCGCAACAGTAAAAAGCTCTTTAGACGACGTTCGAAACATGTCATATAATGACTTTTTTTTTATCACAAAATAGTATTGTCGTATCATCTGGCGCCATAAAAAGATAAATTTTAAATACAACGTTTTCATTGCGTCTTGTTAAAATGTTAATACGACGATTTTGTGCATCGCAATAAACATGTGTTTAACATCAGAATTCATGTGGCATTCAAATTAAATACAACGCACTTAAACGGCCACCTGAACCTGCTGACATGGTGTTGTCCATTTTGTTATAAGACATGCAAAGACCTTCGTTGATAAGTTTTTACAAAATTAAAAAAAATGGGCGTAAACAATTTTAACATAACCTTAAATTAAAATTGTTCACATATATTGAACCGAAACAATTAATTTAGCTTAAATTCAATGACTCCAAAAAAAAACAAGTAGAAATTCAAAAAATATATATAATAAATAAGATTAAAGAAACGTACTTTCTCACATATCTTTCCTAGAGCAAGATGATATTCGCATAAACTTAATCACTTCTTCTTCAACCTATAGTAGAATAATGAACAAATTCATATTAGAGCACAAAATACAAAACCAATGACCATCCATACAAATATGTGGAGATAACCCCACAATCAATTCCTTTCTCCACCTCTCATCAAGCCAAAATACATAAAAATCAAAAACCATATCATATGATATCACCACACAAAAAAATTAAAAAATTCCAAAAATAGTCTAACGAAGAAACAATAAAAAAGAAAAAAAAAACCAAAAAAAATATAGCATAACCAAAAACTTACTGTATTTTCCAAAAATAAATTGATCCATTTCAAAAGAAAATGGAAACAAAAACAGAGGATATGAAATTATTTTACTTCATTGTCCAACAACAAAAAACCTCAAATCTTGGTACCAGCACTTGGTTCCTTCCACATATTTATGTCCGTACCAAATCGGTAGCAATTTACTTTACCGAGGACGATCACATACACACAAATAAAAAGAAAAAAAATCAATTCTTAACCTTAGCTTTTGCAGATCATTAAAACCTAGAATATGATTATCACATGAACATGGAAAAAGTGAGGGATAGCGAGAGAGAGAGAGAGAAAGAGAGAAAGAGCACGAAAGGTTGATAAGCTTACAAATTGAGGATAGCCTCTTCGTTGTGTTTACTGGTGATGAAGCTAACCTCGTCAAGACTACAGGTCTGAGGGATCTGAGCTTCGGTGCAAACCATTCATGAGAAGATAGAAAAGAAGAACAACAATAACCAAAAAAAAAAATAGCGGCTACTCACTACAAGAAAAATGATATTTTGCTACCAATTGTTTAGTGACCAAGGAAATCTGGTTGCTAAAAGCAGCCATTAGCGACCAATATTTAGTCACTGGAAAAAAGGTAGCAAATATTCTAAAAGAGTTGACTATTAATAACGAGCAACCAAAACATTGGTCTCTAAATTTCACCTTTCGCTACCAATTGTAGTTTGGTTGGTAAAACTTTTCACGGGAAACAAATAACCACATTTTTTTTGGTGGGAATTGTTTTTTCAGCTACCATAATATTTTGGTTGCTAAAACAAAAATATCATAAACCAATATTTGTTCCTCAGAATGATTAATTTTATTTTTAAACCACATATAAACTGATAGTTGTAATATTGGGTGGGACCCAATACACGTGGTCGTTGCAATTTCTATTAGGAACCAATGAATTGGTCAGAAACACTGTTAAATAAAAAAATAAAAACCGAACAAAAACAAAAAGTTGAAGATTTATCAAATAAATCCTTCAGCTCTAAAGAAAAGAGGAGAACGGAAGAAACCAAAAATCACATAGAAATCCAAAGAAAGCTTCTTGCCGAAAAGGGCTAGAGATTTGTTGAAATCCTTCAGTGATTTGTCAAAGCTCTGCAGTGCTATGGACAGTGCATGATTTTCTAGCTTACGAAACACTTTCTGGTTGGAGTACAAAAGGTTATAATGCATGTCCTGTCTATAATAAAGACACTTCTTCCCAAAGGTTAAGAAACAAGATTTGTTATATGGGACATCGATGTTATTTACCCATAAATCATGCATGGAGAAATAGCCAACAGTATGATGGAAAGTTTGAAAAGAGATCAGCTCCGAATAATTTTTTGACAGTTGAAATACTTCAACAGCTAGATAGGGAAAAAAAGATAAGACCCGGTAAACATCCCGACAATGTGAACAAAAAATGAAAGCGTGAAGATTGTGAACTAAATTGGACAAAATAAAAAAATATACTTTTTGAATTAGAATATTGGTCCAAGTTGAAATTTAGACATAATTTGGATGCGATTCATGTAGAAAGAAATATTTGTGATAGTATTGTTGGAACAATGGTAGGTATTGCAAGCAAGTCAAAGGACACTGATAAGGCACGAATGGATTTGAACATTAAAAACGAATTGCATTTGCAACAACGAGGTTCCAAATTTTTTAAGCCTTTGGCATGTTATTCGTTGACACCAAATCAACGGAAGGGATTTTGTAAATTTTTGAATTCTGTACAATTTCCTGATTACCATGCTGCTAATATTTTCAATAATGTGGATATTCGTGATGGTAAGATTAAAGGATTGAAGAGTCATGATTGCCACATTCTATTGCAACGACTTCTCCTTGTAGGTATAAGACCTTATGTTAAAAAGAAGTTTATACCGCAATTGGAGAATTGTGCATGTTTTTTCAAAAAATTTGTGCACGGTCCCTATCTATTTCAGATTTGGATGCTCTACAAGATGGAATAGTACATACATTGTGCAAGTTGGAAAGAATTATTTCTCCCGCTTTCTTTGATGTCATGGTTCATCTAGCAGTTCATCTACCATACGAGGCGAAAATGGGTAGGCCAGGTCATACTTCTTGGATGTATCCATTTGAAAGGTAAGCGCAAGTTTATATATATATATATATTTCAATCAATTTTTTATTGCCGCACATTCATTTTATATTAAAATTTAAATTATTGAAAAAATATGTGAAGAATAAACCTCGTCTAGAATGATCAATTGCGGAGGCATACATCATCAATGAATCATTGACCTATTGTTCAATTTATCTACGTGACATTGAAACCCGATTCAATAGAGCTGAACGTAACAAGGATGGTGAAAATCAAAGTTATTCAACTTTATCAGTCTTCACTCAAACAGTAAGACTGATTGAGCATTCTAAATTCTATGTAATGCCAATTGATGACATATTAAAAGCTCGTTGGTATATACTTTATAACTGCTATAAGCTACAACCGTACATAAAGTAAGAATTAAACTACATTGTACAATTTAAATAATTCTCTAGTTCATATTTCTAATTATTTCATAATTTATAGTGAACATGCCCAGACATTACAACATAGAGGTGGTACAAACATGATTCAAATCCAAGAGGAAGAATTCCCATACTGGTTTGAACAACAAGAAAGTCTTTTATTGTTTATTTTGTTAATATGTATTTATTTATTTATTTTGTGTTTTGCTACTCATAATAATCACAAATGACAGATTTAGTTTATAAGGCAATGTAAGGATCCAAAGATAACTAATGAGTTGTATGCACTAGCATGTGGACCCAAACATACAGAAACAACCTATAATGCATGCACAGTAAATGGAGTTCGTTATCGCACAAAAGATTGTGATGCAAAACGTGTCACGCAAAAATGTGGGATTTGGGTTGAAGGCGAGCATGATACGGAATGTAGTGACTTCTATGGGATAATAACATATATTATTCGGTTGAGTTATATGTATAACTATGAAGTTGTACTTTTTAAGTGCATATGGTTTGACACAGATGCAAAATAGAAAAAGATTCACACTGAGCTTCATATCATGAGCATAAATGTTAGTTCATATTGGTACGAGAATGATCCTTTTGTTCTTACTTCACAAGTTCAACAAGTGTTTTATGTAAATGATTATAAAATGGGTCAAAATTGGAAAGTTGTCCAAAAGGTTTACCATCGTCATTTGTGGGATTTTCTAGAAAAATTGGATGATAGTGATGACTATGACAACAACAGTGAGGTTGATGCATATCAAGAAGATGACTCAACAACTGTCCAACTAACGTTTGAATCAAGTGATGTTGAGCAACTTCTTAACCGAGAAGATGTTGAACCTGTTGAAGTAAATTTGAAGACTTTGGCTGAAAATGAAGATGCAAATGACTGGATAGATAATTTGAGTGAGAATGATAGTGAAATTAGATCACTGTCAGATAGTTGTGAAGATAGTATCGATAGCGATTTTTCTGAATAATAGGGGCCATGAGTTAATCAAACAGTCAAAGTTTTTACATAATTTTTGTTTATTTGAATTTTGGATGTCATTAATCTGTAATCCATATAAGATAATGTACGTATATATGTATTATTGTTGTATATATATGTCATTAATTTGTTTATGATGATACTAAGTGGATTTAACTCATTTCATTCAAATTTACAAAAAATTAGGAGTGAACAATAGTTCATTTTGGACGTTTTAAATTTACTAACTCATTTCAATAAAATTTAACAACTCATTAACTAACTCATTTCATTAAATTTACAAAAAATTAGGAGTGAACAACTTAAAACATATCGTTCATGTACATTTTAGTTTAATTTGGTTGAACGACTTGGGCATCATCCTATTTTGGATAAGATGTTCGTTTCCAATTGGACTTCTAGTAATAAATAAATATATTAATATGATATTATATTATATATTAAAATTTAACATATACAATAATGATTCGATTTGGATTAATTTGGTTTAAAAACTGCTCAAATCGTGAACTAAATTATTTATGCATATTATCTATATTACAAATCGAACCAAACCTTTAAGTCTAAGCAAAAGCAACAGTTTTGTGTGCTTTAACAGTTCAGTTGTGTTTGTGCCCATCAAAACCCAAAATAGATCGTATTAATATTTCTTGGAATGTAGCAAACATGCAGTATTAAAATTAATTGTAGCATATGAAAAAAAAACTATGTAGTAAAATTAATTGTAGCATCCAAATGATAAAAACTATATAGCATCATTTATTATATAGCAAACTATATAGTTTTTGGGTTTACTGTATAGTTCAATTTATGAAAAAAACTATATAGTAAACTATATAGTAAACCCAAAAACTATTGTCAATGTTACCTCATGGATATATATATATTATAAAATGTTACCTGTATGTAACTAGACATTAATTGAACTATAAAAGCCTCTAGATCATAACTTATTTAGATAACTATAATTTTGATGAGGTAAAAGTTATAAGGGACTTCTTTAAGTGGGATATGCCATGTTAATTGTTACATAGAGATTTTTATTAATCAACCTTACAAAAGATGATTCAACTATATAAGTAATAATTAATATTGGGTCTCACATACACGTATATTATAATTATAGATTACTCTTTTTCTATTTAAGTGTTATTTTTGATAAAATAAAATAAAATAATGTTATTTGGTACAATGTTCCAGACTGAAATATAGAAGAGAAATTTATGTTACTTAAATAGATATAGGATTTATTTATAAATATATGTATTTGTAACTGTTCAAACTAATATATTTTTTTGGTGAATTAATATTAACTTATTTATCAATTATTATATGGCCTTTCTTTATTCTTTAGATAGGCGGTGTTAGACCCTTGTGTGTTGACACTCGGCCAAGGCACGGTATGTCTTGCACCACGCCGAGGAAAGGAGGGGGTGTGCCTGTGATGGGTGCATTCCAGTGCAAGCAAGGCACTGTGACTGTGTGTGCTGTGCACAGTGGGGCATGGCATGGGCAAATGGCTTGGCATGCCTATGTGATGAGGCAACGTGGCTGGAGGTGGCAGCCATGGTGCAGCCATGTGCTGTGAGCAGGCAGCAACATAGGCAGAGGTGGTACAAACATGGTGCTGTGAGCAGGCGGCAACATGGGCGCAGATGCAGTGAGTAAGCAACATGTTGAGCAGGTTGAGCAAACATATGGGCAGATGNATTATAATTTATTAGCATAAAATACTTGTGTGTTTCTATGTTATTTATTTATGTTGTAAAAAGATTAACACTTTAAATTATCATATTTTATTGGAATCCCATATAAGTTGAATCATATGGTATGTTACTACCTTTAGCACTCTACAAAATTTAAACCATATGACCAATAAGAAACATATATTAACAAATTCGATAACCTATTAAATATTTAGTAATATTATCTTTTTTTGTAATATTTGTCCATAATACGTAATTTTCTTTCATAATAAGTAATATTTATCCATAAACTGTAACATTGTCTTAATTGTCAATAATGAGTAAAATTGTTCATATGATACAACATTTATTCATATCGTGTAATAAAAATGCAAAATGAGTAATATTTTTTTCTCTGAGTAATATTGTCCATATTACGTAATATTAGTCTATAATGGGTATTTTTTTGTCCATATTCCGTAATTTTGTCTTAGAGTGTAATATTTATCCAAAATTCGTAACTCTGTTTCATACTTAATAATATTTTTTCATTTTCGGAAATTTTGTCCAAGTTATGTAACTTTTGTCCAAAATACATAACTTTGTTCCATATTTAGTAATATTTTTCCATAATATGTAACTTTTAATTAGACACGTAGCAGCTTCCTAGCGATGCAATCTTTTCCTGCCCAATATGTATTTTTTTTTTCATTTTGCAACCAGTCATACCCTATTTTTTCTCCTTTCAAAATGAGATTTGCTAATTGTCACACGTTCAAGAAAGTCTCCATCCATATTTTTTTTAAAGAGGTTCATTTGAGAATTGTCCCAAGTTTTATATGTCCAAAAGTTTTGAAAAAAATAAAGAAGTTTTATTTTTCCAAAAAGAAATATATAAATATCAAAACACGTGTATGCACATGAGCCAGCTGCCTCTTTTGTTTTTTTATAGTAGAATAAAGATTTTATTAGATCTTAAATTACGTTATTAAAACAGTTTATATAGTTTGTATTTCACATTTAAAGATCTTTTAATCTTTAATAAAAGTAAGTGAAATATTTTAAACTTTTATTTATTTATTTATTATTATTATTATACTGCATCTGAAATCAGGTGAGCCGTTTTTTCTATATATAAATGTTTTTTCTGTATATATATATATATATAGAGGAAAACTATGGCACCCGATTTCGGGTTCCTTAAGGAACCCGATTTCACACTGGCTGACGAAGGCAAACGGAGGAAATTAGAAAATGCACCGTTTTGATCAAAATTCAAAATTCAAATTTTGGGCGTTTTGAAACTATGCGTTTGAGCTTTTGGAAAATCAAGCTCAGTCGCAGATACCATAGTCGAAAATCAAGCTTTTGGAAAATCAAGCTCAGTCGAAAATCAAACTCGAAGCTTTCGGATAAACCAGTCAGTCGCGGCTCCGCAGTCATTGGCGAATCGGCATCGACTGGGTTCCCCAAAATTTTAGGGCTCGGCCATTTTCATGGGAGGAGAGCTCAAAACCACTTCTGCGTTGGCAAAGCACGGGCTTCCTTTGCACCACCGAAGGCTTCCTCTGTACCACCGAGCCTGGTCATATTAGGGTGATAGTGAAGTTTTGCAAGGACAAAACAAAGTTAAGTAAGAGAGGAATTTTGAAAATTTATAGATGAAAATGTGGATAGTTGCCTCAATTGGCTTCATGCCAGAGGCTGGTCATATTACTTTCTATATTCTGTTCAGGATGTATGCAATTCTTTGTTTGTTATTTAATAATGATGACTTGATTTAAAACTCATGTCATTTGTAGATAGATGAAGCATGTGATGGCTTATATTTTTGCTTGTATTGGCTTTATGACTTCATTTGTCATAGAGGGGAGACATTAGATTTTACGGAGGTTTGCTTTGACGATGAAGAATATAAGTGCTTCAAATTCAAATTATTCATATACTTTTTGATTTATTATTATAATTTCTTTATGTTTTTCTGCTTCAGGAAGAAATCCATCTACTGGACAATTGAGTGGCAATTCTATTCCACAGATGTTATGCTAGTTGACCATGGGTGAGCTACTTGTTTACTCCAAACCTCTGTGGTATATTTGGAGAGCTTACACATTTTGTGCTCATGCAGAGTAAATGAAAACATGAACCTCTGCTCTGCTATTGGGAACCATCTAAAACCTGGGTCCTTGGAGTCGCCCGCTAAGGAAATTCTGTGAGGAGCAGCTGGATTGTCTCAATTTTCATTCGTAAATATCCAAAGGTTCATGTATTATGAAGATTACAAGAAATAGTTTAAATAGTGATTATTTCATGCCATTATGTTACCAAGAAAACCATTCTGGAAGGTTAATTAACACATAAAAGGTCATCTCAAACAAGCATTTTGACACACATAATCACACACAACCAGGCAAGTAAAAGAGAAGTGCAGGGGGAGTTTCACCAAACACAGCAAAATATGAAATGCACCTAAAATTCCTTGAAGAACTCCTAATATGCTTGGTAATCTCATCTGGCTTTTCTTGGTTGATGAAGTGGGCTACACCTTCCAGTATCACTACCTCCTCCAGTAGTGGCACTAATTTCTTCATCCCACCTTTGTTTATGTAATCCTTGATGCCTGGAGCATTATAAGTTAAGTTAAGATCGCCAACAATAAACTTAACTAGAACTTTGATTTGAGCTCCAGTCCATGGTGCCATGAGTTCCCAATTTATGCATTGCAGTAAAAAAAAATGCTCAAGAGAACTCTTTTCACACAATTATGCATCAGACTATATAATTGAATTATGAGAGTTTAGAAACTAAATAGAATCCACTGAAAAAGTAAATAAATATGTTAACCCATAGGTAGAAAATAGTTCAATACTAGCCATCATAGTGGGGTTTCAAAAATTAAAAACCTATTAGACTCCTTAGTTTCAAATTTGGTATCAGAAAGAATTAAGTATATATTCAATCAAAGCTTGAAAGAATCAAACCTATCTATATTTCTGTAGTAGTTCACTCCCCCTATGAAACCTTTCTTCTCAAATTTGATGGTGTAGTACTTAACCTCTTCCTCTGACAACCAAGAAGGCAATTCAATCGGAGCATCCAGAGGGTGACCAAATCCTTTCCCTTTAGGCAAGTGCAGTGGACCTGGATTACGATATGTTAGGAATTCTTTGACAACTCTTTCAGTACCAATCTGGGCAAACTCAGCTTCTATATCTCTAGGCTCCTACAATGCATGCAAGAAATACAATTATATTGGTTTAACAAATTCAATCAAGCTAAGCATAAAGAAAATATTGCCATTCAAAAACCATGAGATGCAGTTGTTGGGGAAATCAGAATGTGCTACAGGAAAACCAATCTAACTTTCTTCTATCAGACTTTTGAGATTTGTAGAAAGTGCAATAAGGGCATAAAATTAATATTAAAATCCATGTGAAGATAGATATCTGATAACAATTAAAAACACAAGCTTTATTGTCCAGAAGGATTTCTATCAATTTTTTAATTGTCTGACTAGGTCATCAAATCTGTGCTTAACAAGCCACATTAAACAACAAAAGGATATGTAGAGATGTTCCCAATTGCAACTACACTCGGTATTTGTAAAAGCCCCCAAAACTTTTTAAATTTCCATAGAAGATTAACATCCCTAATCCCCACCCACAAACGAAAACATCAAAACAGTTATATTTTACCAAAATATACTAATTATCGCATCTATCGAACTTATGGGCTCTAAATTTTCACTATTTATTTTCTTCGTAAACAAACTAAAAGTATCATCGTTCAGAAGCCACCAAGTGAAAGCAAGCAAAAACCTACAAATAAGATAAATGGAAATAGAACCTGAAATCTGCGAGCCGGACTAAGCACGGAGTAAGGGAGGCGGCTGTGGAGCTTCCCAGAATATGCTTGAGCTTGTGAGATAATCGGGGGTCTGAAAATTATTTTGGGGATGATTTCCCCCCTTTTTCAGTTTGACCGAACTTTTCCTCCGTTTTTGGGCGTTAACATGAATCGGGTTCCTTAAGGGAACCCGATCTGGTGCCATAGTTTTTCCGTATATATATATATATTCTTCCAAAGCAGTTAATCTCAAAAACAGGTGAACTTCAAAAATGCTCTTCCAAAGCAGAGGAAGATCCAAAAATTATAATAAAAGAGGTTAATTTGAAAAAATATTTTTTTAGCAAACTGGCTTCTATAGATTTCACCTCTAAGAGCATCTTTAATGATACTGTAGATTGGAATTCATGTTTGATATAAAACAGAAGTTATTGTTGTGTATGTGGTAAATATTTATTTAATAAACAGTGAATATTCAAAAATAGTCTCCAATAAAAATTATTTGAAATAAATTTAATTGATGATGTATAATTTTTTAAAAACAAATAAATCTAATTAAAATTAATCATAATTAAAATAAAACTGTCAAAGATAACGATAAAAAAAATTATTTTTTCTGAGTCAGCATGTCAAACAGACCCTCTATAAGTAGAAGGTTAACCTGACACTTCTTATTTTTTTTTTTGCCACATCAACTTAACAAAGGCTTTACACATAATCATTGGATAAGTTTTTTCTCAAATACTGTTTATTTATCTTATGTGGCAATATTTTTTCAAAAATTAACAAACCCACTGGAGATGCTCTTATTAAGCAAGTATGAGTATATATTAATTCTTATAAAAAGAATAATTATCCACTAGAATGGATTATACTTCAGACATTAAATTTATGTTCTAAATTTGTCAAGCTAGATACAAGATTAGGTATCCAAGAAAAAAATATAGAAACTAAAAAAAAGGTACATATTACGACATTAATTAAGATAAACATTAATTTCATATTAATTACAAACTTAGAATACAAAATAAATAAAATGGAAAACAATAAATTATTAATTAATGAAAATAAAAATATAATACTCATTAGAATATTTAAAAAGAAACACAAATTTGAAAGAGACTATCAAAAGTTTAATATACATATATATATACACACACATATAATTATTATTTAAAATTCAAATTGAATATGCGATACATAATTACAACAATTATAACTTATTTGACTATAAAATCAAATATTGTATTTTATTTTTATCTTTATGATAAATATATGACTTAAAAGGTTAACCATTAAATTTAAAAAAAAAATCAAAATATTGTTAGTTTCTCATTATCTTTTTGGGGTCAAATACTTAGAAGAATTATCATATATTTATGTAATTAAATACAACATTAAAATTTAAAAAATAAATAAAAACTTTTTGGTTCCATAGCCTTTGCTCGTCTTCTTGAAGAGATATACTTACATACAACTGTTGTATCACGTTATTTTTTATTATTTCTATTTTTTATGTGTTATATCAATTAATCGTCTATAATTATGCGACACGTCATACGATGATAATATAAAACTTGTGGCTTTTATAAAAGATATTTTACTTGACCACTTATGAATAATCTATTGCATCATATTATATATACAACGGTTATATATAATTTTTTTTTTCGCCCCCTTTTAGATCTGCCTATGCTAATAAAAAAAATAATAGTAATAAATTATTAGGGAACTTGTTCCTGAATTTAGATTGACAGAATGCCTCAAGAATCCTTTTTAAATTCTCTGCAAAGGCTCAGCCTAAGGAAGATTTTAATTGATTATATCCAATACTGTTCAGTAAAATCCTCATCCAATAGGAAATTATTTAAGTATTAAATAATTAAATACATCCATTATAATTTAATGTAAATGAATACAAACAGGACTTAGAGTTAACTAAAGAGAGAAATAACCAAAAAATAAAATAAAAAGTCATTTAAAAAGCGATTTTATACAAATTTTACATTGGAAAAGTATATATCTATATATATGTAATCAATAAATAATATTGTTACAGTTGCACTCAACTTGAAATCTTAAATTTTTACCAAAAAAAAAAACTTAGAAATCTTAAACTGCCTATATATTCTTTTTAAATATCAAATTACTTGTAATTTTAAAAAATTTTTATCTTAAGACCTAGCAGTCTCTCTATTAAAAAGTTTTCAATTTTAAAACATTTTCACAAAATTCACTGTTTACTGTCAAATATTTAAGTAGTCATAGATCTTTGTATTTCCCACAACCATTAAAAACAGAACAATTCATAACCAAAAATAAAAGTAAAATAGTTATTTTACCTTATTTTAACAATTCACCATTGCTTGATCAACACAGACGAATTCAGAATTATAAAGATACATCGATCTCTACATTTTAAACTTTTTCAAAAAAAATCATTGAATTAAAAATGAAATCTTATTGTTATTGAAAAAAAAAATTTGAGCTGGTTGAATTCTCTTTAACGCTGCAAATAACATTAGGAAAGGTATTTAAGTAAAACATAAAAGTGATGAAATGATATTAAAGTTGTGCATATTCCTTACAAAGGGATATATCCACGCTCCTTCATATTGTGATGTCCTCTATTCAAATAAACTTAGTGATAAAAAAGAAAAAAGAAAAAAAAAATGAACTACAACAAAGATCATGTATAGTCATTTTAGAGATAGTGTTGATGCAAAATATAGTACCGGCTGTCAATCGTGTACTTTTTTCACTTTTGAAGAACCCATGAGTTTGCACAACAGAACACAATATCAAATGGCCTTTAGGGACATTGGTGTAGTGCCGGCTAAAGATTTTTTGTCTGTCGAATTAAAAGAAAAAAAACTGAATTTCAAAAGAAAAAAAAGATAAATGTGTAAAAGAAATAATAATATTCAATCATCTTTTATAAAAGATTAGAGTAAATTTTAATAAAAATAATATATAATAAAAAAATATTATAGATATAAGATATAAATAAACTATTACAATTAGGATCTCAGTCAGATTCAATTTATAATCACACAATATTATCCAACTAAATCATAATTATGATACAATTAAAATAGTTTAGCCAAATATTTTCTTTTACCAGATAAGAATAAAAGTAATAAACTTATTCCACACAACAACAATGTGCAATTTTATATTGTATAGGGACAAAGGAAACAACTGTGACACGTATTTTTGAATGGGCTACTCTGTCTCCTCGTGCGTCGTGAATTGCCTTTTAATGAACTTGTCTGTCTCTTCATGTGCGCCGTGGACCAGCTGCTCCTTGTGAAGTATGCAAGGAGATAAGAATTTGAATTGGAAAGCTTCTTTTTTTTTTGAAAAAATAAAATAAAATAAAATAAAAAAGAGGAAGCTTTCCAATTCTTTTTTTTTTTTGGTAATTTTTCCAATTCTTCCTTGAATGTGGTGTTTGATGTATTGAAATATTGTACGGTATTGTGACTTCCATAAGAAGCCCAAACTGTTTTTTTTTTTTTTTTGGGTAAATGAACACCAAACTGTCCCTTTTTTTTATTTGCTAAAAGAACACCAAACTGTCTTTGCTACTTATAAAATTATACTTGCTTTTTTTGAACACTAAATTTTTTTTTTTTGTTAATTTAATGTGTTTTATGACTTCGATAGATAGTAATTTAGATATATAAAAAAATTAAGAATAATTATATTAGACTAATATTCAAGCAAATTCAAAATGTGTACGTTTTAAACTGATCTAACAAATAGCCAAATGAGTCAAGTTTTGAACTAGATTTATATAAAATTGGACGGTTTCGTACTAGAATCATATCCGGAAATTTAATATGGACCAAATTTTTTGTTACAGTGAATTTTGGAGTTTTTTTACTTGCCTATTTCTGACGTAGAAAAAAAACAATACGGTAAAAGTGACTTCTATAGGAACAACAAACTATCATTGTCGCCTATAAATAGTTTGATTTTGGTTTAAGTATTTTGATCGCTGAGCTTTGTTTGTAAATGACTGTTGTTTGGTTGAACTTTTGACATCTCAAATGCTTTCCGATTTCATGTACTTTCTTGGGTGGCTGGCACCCGATCTTTATTATATGTAATTGTGGTAATATAATCGTCTTATAATACACTAAGCTAATGATTTAATGATCAATTGAAATTCTCTGTAGGGAGAGGATAGTGATAATATTCACATTTCTGCAAATGTATAAGGCTTTGGATTCGAGTAACTTTAATGATTATAAAAAAAAAATCAATTGAAATCATATATTCCAATTACACGGTAACATAATACACAGTTTATTACTTAGCTGTTTGGTAACATGGTTAATTTTAAATTTTTGTTTTTAACTGATTTATATCTAAATGTGTGTAATTTTGGTTACTATTTCAAATGGTGTTAAGCCACTAAACAAACTATAGAATTAAAAGAGAAATAAAAAATTAAAAAATATAAACACCAAATTGAAGATAACATGATTAACATCAATTGTGTTGTTCTTTTTTTTTTTTTTTTTAAAAAAAATTTATAGTTATTTAATATGTTTAACAAACTATAATTATTAATAACTAACATTTAAAATAAATAAATGACACAATTAAAAATGAAAAAGAAAAACAATAACTACCTTCCAAAAAGCATCTTAATTAATTGAAATCTCCAACTATACACGTCATTACACAATGCAAAATCAATTTCAAACTAGAAAGAGTTTTAGACGGTGATTGTGTCCATGAACTCTGCATCATTCACCATAGCCTGCATTGTTTCAGCCTGAAGCCAAACTTCAAAATCAATACTGCCTTCTTCAGCCCCACTAAACACAACCAATTTCCCATCCCTCATGTTTGCTCGTGTGCTTCTAACTGCAATTGGACTTCCCCAACCAAAATCATTACCATAGACGTTGTATCTATGCGAGCTCCCTAAAAACAATGATGTATTATCTGTAATTTCCGCAGGTTTAAACATTATAGGATATTTCGCCCAATCCTGCAACAACTTCCTTGCTCCTCCTGACGCATGCGAAACTATCTTGTTCATCTGCCAAGCCACCCAACCAAATCCTCTGTTTATGAGCTCGCCGGCAGTGGTCTTTACGAACGCAGGTTGACACGCGTTTCCGATGTACTCTCCGGCCAAATACTTGGCCTCCAATTTATTTCTCATGCCTATCATAAACCCCAGAGAAACCTCTTGATTCGCCTTGAGATTTCGGCCGCGGGTAACGCATATCCAAAAATGAGCCAAGAGTGCTTGCAGGGATGAGATGTTATCGGTTTCCATCTCGGCGTTGGCTTTGGCTTTGAGCTGTGAAATGGTTCGCTTTGCAAAATGAAACACCCTGTGCTCGAATATTATTGGCGGCGGAGGAGCGAAACTCCTCGGAGGGATTTCGAAAGGAATGCGAAGTGGGAGTTCGACGATGCCGCTGAGATACCGACGGGCATAAACGGGAGGCGTTTGCGGTGAAGCTTGAAGTTGTTGAGCATCGCCAATATTGCCGCTGCCTCTTGAGATTCGGGACCAAGTGTTGAAGAAATTCCAGAACGGTGTGCCGTCGGAAACAGAGTGGTTCATTGTGCAAGCGACAAAGATGCCATCGAGTAACTCAGTTACTTGAACTGCGAGCAATGGTTTGGAAATTCCTTCAAAGTTGAGGACTCCATTCAGTGGAAAGAAAGAGTGGAGGATATCATCAGGAACACTGATGGGGCTGAGAATGTCAGCCACCGCTACGCCTTCGGCGACCGCGTGAACAAATTCGACTCCTTGGCCGTTGCAATGAATGGAAAAAGAGGAGGTATTGTCTCTGTTTACAGTCCGGACAAGACGACCAGCTAGAGGATAGAAGGTATCCAATGTGGTGGAGAGGGTGGCTTTGAGGTGCTCTATCAAATTAGTGTTGCTCTCGGAGATTTGGGACATGGATTTAGTAAAGAGAAGACCTCTTTGGATAGGTTCTATAAAGAGGAATTGCAAATCCCATGGAGTTAAATCGACTGTTTCAAACAATCCATTTTGATGATGATGATGATGATGGTTTTTTGGTAATTGAATTGAGGTAATGGAGATGAAGCGGATTTGTGTCGGTGACATTTTGAAGCCTGTTTGTTTATGCGATACACTCATAGACTATATATATATTAGAGTGATTGATTAATGGTATGACATCAGACACCTTTATCATTTTCAATTATAAATGATTGAAGGTGTGGGTACCAGCGATGTTGCTGATGATTTTACCTACTTACACCTCGGTCTATACACATTCCTATATATATATATATATATATATATGTACACATGCATAACTATATATATACAGTCATAATTATTACATTCCTAACAAAAAAAAATAATTCAAATCCAAAGACCATTATTGTCCACAATTCATGAAATTCAATATGGAGATTAACTCCTAACAGTCATTAGCAATTTAATTGTTTCAATAATTATCATAATGACATACCAATTTTCCCAAACAACCCAAATCTAGCTTAATTTAATCAAATTTCACATACTTAACAATAATATAAAAATTATATATAAAAATAAAGCTTGAAGAAAGTGTAACACAATAGTCAACTCAACTTATCCAATTGTCGCCGGTGGTGGCCAGAAAATGGCCCAAAACCCACGGTCAAAAGGGTTCTCCTCATTCCGTTCAAACTATGAGGAATTATGTCAAATTTACGATGAAATTGGGTTCCTAGGTCCAAATTAGGGGGAAATGAGTTGATCCATCGCCGAAATCTCAAAGGAAATCAGCAATCAGAGACAAAAACACTTACTGGATTTTTCGAATTTTAGGGCAATCCAAGTGGTTCCATAGGCATTCACCAGTATGGTTAGGTAGGGGAGGTCGCCAGCTTTGAATCTTGGGTGGTTGCTGGCCAAATCCGGTCAGAACTTGGTCGTTGCTGGCGAAAAATGGTAAGGCGCGGTGGTTGGGAGGGTTTGCGCGAGAGAGAGCCAATGCGGGGAGGGGGGTGCTGGTGGAGGTAGGGGTAATGACAATTTTGTAGTTTTTCTATTCTTTTAACAGCCTTTCAAAATTACTAAAATACCCCTCACACTGTTTTAACCATAATTTCACGGTCTTAGTTCTGAATCAAGCGTACTTTGAAAATTTATAGACTCGTATCGATGAGCTCTACGAAATGGTACCACGATCAAAGCCAAAATTTAAAATCTATAAAAAGTTAAAGTGAGACCCACAGTTGGTCAACTTTGAAAATTTGAGAGTTTGTAAAAATTTAGGTCGTTACAGTTAAACCTCTCTTTTGCCAACATTCGTGATCCATTGAAGATGAGTTTTGATTCTACATCAATGGTAGAGTTTAGATCACAAAGTATAGATGAGTTTCGGTGTTTGAACAAGCAAAGTAAAGAATTAGAAGAAAATGCTCCCAAATATGGTAAGCAACATGTTTTTTGCCCTTGTGAATAAAACTCGAAAGGTAGTCTCAGATGTTTTTCGAGGGTGATCTTTAACTGTGGATACTATTTACATTTGAAGGGTAGTCTCGGATGTGTTCCGAGTTATTCCGAGGGTGAGTCTTAGGTGTCTTTCATAGTATGCTCAGAAATTCGTACCTTTGAGATAATGAAGACACTAAACCTTCCAATATAGTGAATATACTAAACCTTTCGAGAGAGTGAATAAGGTTTCAGATATTCTTAGTTACTTTGAAGTTTTGAGCGTACCAGGTGGCTTGAAAGTCTGAGCCATAAAGGGATTCCGAGGTAGTCCGAACCATAAAGGGATGAAGAAGGTTTTCGAGGCATCTTTAACTCGTGTTTTCTTTGAAACTGTCTAAGGCATCTTGAACACATGTCTTATTTAGAACTATCTGAGGTATCTTGAATACGTGTCTAAGAAGCCCAAATGCTAATTCTGAAACGTTCTAACACGTGCTAAAAGGAAGTGAAGCTCCAATTATAATTGTTCTGAACACAATGTAATTCTAAGGCAATCATGAGATTTAATTGTCATCAAGAGCATTCAATTGAGAATTATAAGTTCTTAAAGACATAAGACGACACCAAGGGTATAAGTAAGAGGTGAGAGTTGAAAGGTAAAGGGATATGAATTTCTCTTAGACTTACTCTTATACACGCAAAACATAAGAATCACTTTTAGAATTACAAATTACATTATCTTATTTCGAATTGACTTGAGCGTTAGAATGTTTTGATAGGTACAACGCCTGTGCTGTAACTTTTATTCATTTTCTGGAGAGATTGAATAGAAATAGTCTACCCTTCATGATTAAACTTCACACTGCTTTCACTTTCTATTATTTGTCTAACTGTTTTATAATTTATTCTAACACCTATAACATCTTTTATGTATATATAGAATAATTGTATTTGTATTTTTGGTTGAGATTTATATGCAGGTCCAACTGCAAAATGATACAAAGCTCCAAATAAGATGTCAACTGAGATACATCCAAGTCTAATCAAGCATTGTATTGTTGCGTAGAACTTCAACTAGGCCAACGTACAAGCACTCTAATAAAAGAGCATTGCTGTAAAATGTGGCTAGTTTGAAGACAATATCGGTCATTGCAATTGTAACATTTTAGCTAGTTGACGTGAAAGCAAATGTTAGAATAAAACTATAGGCTAGACTCGATCTAGATGGCACAAAAGCTATCGACGCCTTGACATAAAAGTTATCTACTTTCCAATTTGTTCACACAATTTAGAAAGTATGGGGCTAATTATATAATTAATCACCTGAGCTCACTTCCATGGATCACACTAGCCCTCGTCTCACATATTATAGGTCATCCCATATCATATATTTTATATTTCACAAGCACATATTTATGCTTGAACAATTATAATTCTACATATATGCTAGTATTGTGCTTGTATTTTTGCATGATATATAGGATCTAGCATATGAATCTTCTACAACAATGGAGCCACTCTCAACTGTTAAGGCTAATAGTCCACACTCGGACTGAGACTCAGATAGCTAATAGTCCATGCTCGGAATGAAGACTCAGATAAAGTTTTGCCCACGTAACGGGCTCAAAATTTTCACCCAACTTTATGACCTCTAAAAGGAAATTTCTGACCCTAACTATTGGGTTAGCTTGTTTAGAGTTCATATTCTAACCATTAGAATTAACTCTCTAACCCTAACAATCGGGTCCACTCACTCTGAGTTCAAATTCTAATTATCAAATTAACTCAAAAGAAGTTTTTTTTTCTGAGAGGCTCTTATCAGCAAGAGGAGGATCGTTTATGAGGAGTAGAGGTTGAGTTGAAATGCCAACTTAAAGTTGACTACTCACTTCGACATCCTTGTCCTCATAATTTATGCTCTCATTGGAGGAGATGTCGTCGTCTGGAATGGTCTTCTCTCTTTGTCACTAGGCTCAGAAAGTTGAGTTCAGTTGTTATTTTTTAATGAGCTCTTTAAACATTTCACATTGTTCTCCCTTTGTGACAACTTTCTCAAGTTTCTCTTCAAGAGAGTTGAGTTGTCTGAGCTAGTTCTTCATTTCTTCTTCCCATGCATGCTTTTAGGACTTGAACATCGTAATGGTCTTGGCAGATTCCTTTAGCTTGGCATCACGGTCGATGACTATGCTTCAGGTGTTCTGAAGGGCACCACAGGTCTCCTAGAGAGATTTGTTCAGTCTGAAGTGTACTCATCCAATTCCTTGATTTTGTCCAGAGCTTTCAATGCAAGTCAACGTCGTGTTGGGTGACCCAGAGCCTTTAGCAGCCTTGGAGGTTTCTAAACTCTTGATATGTTCCTCTTGATTTGTAGAAGTTGTAGGCAAAGAAGTATTCTTAGCAACGATTTCAACTTTTTCGGCCCTTAGCATTTCAACTTCTCAAAGCATATCATTGCAGCATCTTCGATGAGTGAGGTCAAAGATCTTCGGTGCAAGTCAATGTCATGTTGGGTGACCCAAAGCCTTGAGCAGCCTCAGAGATTTTTCTTTTCTATTATATTTTAGCTTCCAGTTTTTTCAGTTTCTTCCTAGACTATTTGGCAGTGAACTTGGCTAGAGCAATAGCTTTCTTCTCCATAGCTTCGATGAGTTCTGAAGGGAGATTCAGCTACAAATGAGTTCAGCCATTAGGATTTGGTCCAAAGCACTTTAAGGCATAAAATTTAAGGAAATCAATTTTTGAAACCACAAATTTAGTGGAAATGGGAATACCTGTCTGGATTAATTCTTCTTTAGAATGAAAACCTGCTTCGACGAAGGTCTAGGAGTCAGGATTTGATTTTGAACATAAGTAACTCCATGAATTGACATGTCACTTCATGAAGTAGGATGCTAACTGTGAATACTATTTTATACCTGAAGGGTAATCTCAGATATTTTCTGAGGGTGAGCCTCAACTGTGGATACTATTTACATCCGAAGTGTAGTCTCAAATATGTTTCGAGTTGTTTCAAGGGTGAGTCATGGGCATCTTCCATAGTATGCTCGGACATTCATACCTTTGAGATAATGAGGACATTAAACCTTCTGAGGGAGTGAAGACACTACACCTTTCGAGTGAGTGATTAAGATTTCTGATATTCGTAGTTACTCTTAAGTTTTGAGCATACCAGGAGGTCTGAAAGTCCAAGCCATAAAAGGGATTCCGAGGCAGTCCGAGCTATAAAGGGATGAAGAATGTTTTCGAGGCATCTTGAACTCGTGTCTTCTTCAGGAATTATCCGAGGCATCTTGAACACGTGTCTTTTTCAGAACTATCTGAGGTATCTTGAATATGTGTCTGAGAAGCTCAAACACCAATTCTAAAGCGTTCTAACACGTGCTGAAAGGAAGCGAAGTGCCAATTATAACTATTCCAAACACAATTAATTTTGAGGCAATCATGAGAATTAATTGTTATCAAAAACATTTAATGGAGAGTTATAAGTTAATAAAGACATGAGACGATATTAAGGGTATAAGTAAGAGATGAGAGTTGAAAGGTAAACGGACAAGAATATATCTTAGACTTACTCTTATACACACAATACACAAGAATTCATTTTTAGGAGAGATTGAACGGAAAGAGAATGTGACAAAAAATTGCAGTCACAGCTCTCTGTATTTAAAGTGTTGTGGATTTTTATAAGTTGGTGTGGGTCATATAGATTGCATTGATAGTGTTGAAATAGTTAATATTTTATCTTCAGTTGGTGAATGGGTCTGGAAGACTACATTGTGATATGGTTTTGTCTAGAATGTATTGTATATTATTTGTGGTGATGTGGTCCCAAAAAATGAAAGAAGAATGTTACAAAAATGAAAGAAGAAGGTTACAAAGGAGTAAGTTGCTAACTACAGAAAGGGAGATATATGTTATAATATGCTTTATATCTTCCAAGTAACTAGCTATATATAGAAAGAAAAAGTAGACTAGTCCCTTTCTAGAACTAGCTACCTCAACTCCATTGTTGGAGAATATTATCCTTTCTTTTCCTTATCCTTTGTGTTTGAAAAGCAGAAAAATTATTTTTTGAAAAAGTAGTTTTTACAAAAGTAACTTTTTACAAAATTAGCTTTTTCAGAAAATATCTTCTTATCCTTTATCTGGAACTGCTCCTTTCTAGAAAGTAGATTCCTTATACTTCCATCATATTCTAGATATTATGAATTTCATTTGGGTCCACAGCGTTGTAGTTATCTCTAGATGCTTATGCTAGTAAATATTCGTCTATCATTTCTGGAACATCATTTAGATATTCTGTTGGAATATCTAAGTCTTTATCTAATCTCACTAACTTTTTTAGTAGATCATTAGCTTCAACCTTTTGTTGATAATCTAACTTGTAATCACTTTTTAAGTAGGTAATGAAAATTCTCCTTCCATCAGTAATTCGTAAATAAGGATCATCCTTATAAGTAACTTGATAACATGATGCTGAAGAGTGAAACTCATAAAAACTCTTTGTGTAAAAGTCTTCAAAGTTATAATTACTGATGGCGCTCTGGACTTTTTCTAAACCTTTGTCCCAAAGCTCATTACCAAGAAAGTCACTTTCAAGTGAATCCCGAAGAAACCAAATTTGATATGGCTGAAAGAAGTTTTCTTTTTTCTTTGAAGTTATAGTACTTGATACTTCAAAAGTATAATATTTACAATAGCTTTGATCTTTTATTATATAATATAACATAGCTTTAATAAATACAAGTAGCTATTCCCAATCAGTATTTTGGAAAATTATTTCACCAACTAATCCCCATTTGATATATTTTATATCCCATAGGTCATGATTAATATAATAACATATCCTTAAATGATTATACTTAGTTAAATAAGTAGATTCTTTATACTCAGTAAACTATTGTGGAATCTTTTAAAGTTGTTCTTTAAAGATTCCTTGTTTAATTTGATAAAAGTTATAAGGGAAAATGTCTTTTTCATTTTCATATAAGAAAATTCTTTTAATTTTCTCATGCCTTTTCATATAAGAATTCTTTTAATTTTCTCATAGGTAAAGTCATCTGGCTGATGCTCAATCATCTCGCAAATTTCAATTAACTTTCATAATAATTCCTTGTTAAGTCAAATATTTTGAGCTATTAATTTAATAGATTGAAGAACAAGTTGATTTAACTTGTTTTCTTGTTGTTGTTTTTCCAACAACTCATTAGCTAATTTTCCCATATTTTTTTGAAAAGAAATTCCTTTTTCTTTTTTTTTTTTGCTAAATGCTATTTAAAATATCATATAATTTTTAGTCAAGTCATGAGTTGAAGAAATTATATACTTGTTTAGCTTCTAATTCTTTTTCTTTTTGTAGAAATGCTTCAGATTTTTGAAGAACCTAGTTATAAGGCAAAGGTGTTTGCCAAAGATTTTGAGCAAAATATATTGGTGGAATGAAGAGTGGATATAGCACATATAATTGAGAAATAAATTATGGGTGAAAGTTTGAAAGCTGTTCTGGTCCTTGTCTAGGACTTCCTTTGGAATCCTATTTGGATTTTCTTTTGTTAATTGTATCCCAGTTTGAGTTATTCAATATTCCTGCTAAGAAAATCAGCAATAAAATTAATATTACCTTTTTATGTTGAATTTCAAAAGAATATTGTGTAATGATATTATACCGTCTAAGTCTTCTAGGATTTTTTTTTTAACTTTTTTAGATTGATTGATTATTTGTTCTTATCACTAATTTTTCTAGTGTTAGAAAAATGTGAAATCTCTTAATTCCATTTTTTATGGCTAAGAGTTCTTTTTCGAATGTGATATACTTCAGTTCATTTGGTTTACACTTTTCTAAATTATATCCAGATATTTTTTTTCTCCATTAGCAGTATTGGCTTTTAATACTGCTCCATGATATTCATTACTGGCATTTGTTTCAAGTTATCAATAATTCTCCTTGTTTAGGAAAATAAACAGTAGAAATATTATTAATTTCAAATTTAATTTGTTTAATCAAATCTCTATCTTTTTTAGTCCAAAAAATATTTTATCTTTCTTTAATTTTCTAATAATGGTTTTTCTTTGCTAGAAAGATTTTTAATAAATTGTCTTCCATAATTTAGTATACCTAAAAAACTTTATAATTGTTTTTTATCTTCTATTTATTCTGGGAAATTTCTAATTTTACTAACTATATGTTCCTGAAGTTTAATTCCTAATTTGGTTAATGTTAATCCCAAATATTATATTTCTTTTTTTTTTCTAGCTCTATTTTTTTAGGGCTAAGAATTATTCAATTTTCGATAAATTTTTCACAAATATGAGTTGAATGATTTTTATGTTCTTTTCTTGTTTTAGAAAATACTGGCGTCCCGAATACTGGCATCGACTATACGGTCTAGGTTACCGGCCTTTACCAGGCAGTCTCAGATTCTGGCACTGACTGGGCAGTTTCGTGTTTCAGCCCCTAAATGGCAGTCCCAGGTTACGGCCTTAACCTGACAGTCCTGGGTATCTGCCCTGTTCAAGCAATTATGAATTTTTGCCTCGACCGAGCATTCTTGGGCTACGATCCCAACTGAGTAATCCTAGGTTCCAGCCTTGTTTGAGCAACCTATGGTCCCGACCACATCCGTGCATTCTCATTTTTCCAGTCCTATCTAAGCAATATAGGGTTCCAGCCCCATCGGGGTAGTTCTAAAATTCAGTCTCAACTGGGTTGTTCTAGTTTTGAGGCCGTAACAGGGTAGTCTATGGTCCCAGACTCATCAAGCTAGTCCATGGTCCCAGCCTTTCCAGATAGTTCGTGGTCCAGGCCTTAACTGGGTGGTCCTGGGTACCAGATCTGTCCGGGTGGTCCCGAAGTTTCATGCGCTTCCGGACAGTCCCTTGTTCCAAACTCGTATTTGCGGTTTTGGGTTCAAGCCTAATTCAAGTTGTTTTATGTCATGGTGCTGCTGTCAATGACAATAAAAAATAAATGAAAATGGAAAATGAAAATATATTTTTTTTCTTTTAGAAGAAAATCAAAAAATGATTTTTGTTTTTTTAAAAATAAAAATAGTTATCAAATGCATTTTTATTTTTGATTTTTTCAAAAAAAATAATTATCAAATATATTTTTGTTTTTAATTTTTAAAAAATTTAAAAATAAAAAACTAAAAATAAATAGATTATCAAACGATATTTAAATAAAGTAATATTTAATTTTCCAAATATTAAAAAGAAGATGAAGGTGGTTACAACTAGGGGCGTGCACCGGTTACAATCCAATCTATTTTAGAAATAACCAATTCGATCCAATTAGTGATCATTTTTTTTTTTCAATCCAATCCGATCTATACATTAAATCAAATCCAATTAGTAATTGGATTGGATCGGTTTGGTTAATCGGTTTCGCTTCAACTATTAGTGATCGGTTTTTTTTTTCCAATCTGATCCGATCTATACATTAAATCAGATCCAATTCAATTCAATTAGTAATTGGATTGGATCAGTTTGGTTAATCGGTTTCGCTTCAACTTTTATTTAATTTTTTTAGACTTTTTAAAATTTAATTTTTAAACTTTTTTTACTTTAAATATTTGACATTTGAGCTATTTTTTGTACTAAAAATTTGTTGTGCTTAAATTTTGTTTAAAAATTATGTTTTTTTTCAAAACCTAACACATAAAGTGCCCACTAAGTAATCCATAAAAAAATATTTTTTTTTCAAAACCTAACACATAAATGATTAAAAAAATAACATGACAAATAAACATATTAAACTAAAACAAAACAAAACAAAACAGAATTACTACACTAATACAATAATTGAGTAATCCAACTCTAAATTTAAGCTAATATAATAAAGCCTACATACCAATAATATTAAACTAATTACCATATGTTATGTAAAAAAAAACCAAAAAAAAAAAAAGTTGTCTGTTTGGATTGGATCGGTTTTGATCAGTTTTTAACACTCCGAACCGAACCGAACCGGCCTTACCTTCGGTTCTTGATTTTTCAAAACTGATCAAATCCAATTACTTTAAAATAACCGATCTAAACATGTTGAATTAGATTGGATCGGTTGTTTTAATCGGTTAGTCAGTTTTTTTGCACACCCCTACCTCAAACCTTCCACAGTTTTTCCTTTTCTTTTTCCTTTTTCTTTTTATGTGGGTTTTTAAACTAAAAAACTTGGTCAATATACCCCTAAAATAAATAAATAAAAAATACAAGTAAAGAAAAAAATTAACATGTTCATTTCATTTTGAATGGAAATTGGCACCAGGTTTTTAGGTGACCCATAGTTAAAAGGGAACCAATATAACTATTTTTCCATGGAGATTTCGTACTTTTTTGTGTTACTTACATGAAAATACTGAAATTGCACAATAATTGAAATTAATCATAGGCACTTTATTATAGTAGACAATTTAATTTCAAATCCATTTTTTCCAAGTTCAAGCTATTGAAAACAATGAAATATTAATATTGTATTAGAGAATTGCAAGTCTTAAATTCAATATTATCCGTTAGTCATAGTTTTTAATTATTAATTCGCCTTTCACTTGGTTTAATACACTTAATTAAGAGACATTTTAACCGGACGTTTTTCTTATTTCTTATATTTTCTAATATTCATGAATTTGATATAAATGACTTAAAAAAAAAATAAAAAACAGGTTGATGACAGAAATGGAGAGAAAAGATGGAAGAAGGTTGAAGTGAAGCTTGAAGATCATGTCAAAGTTCCTATCTTTCCCTCTGGCCTTTCTTTGGAATCCTATGACAAGTATTTTGGGGACTATTTATCAAAGATAGCAATTGAGAGCTTTTCACTAAACAAACCTCTTTGGGAAATTCATATAGTCAAATATCCAACTGCTAATGCAGCTGGAAATATTATATTCAAGCTTCACCATGCACTTGGAGATGGCTATTCTCTAATGGGTGCTCTTCTTTCTTGTCTACAAAGAGCTGATAATCCTTCTCTTCCTTTAACTTTCCCTTCAATGAAGAACTCTAAATTAGAAAGCGGTGGTAGCAAAAGTATATTTGGTTATGTACCTCAAATTTTCTCTGCAGCTTTCAACTCCATGTTAGATTTCAATTGGAGCATCTTAAAGAGCAGTTTCATCGAAGACGATCCAACCCCGATACGATCATGGAATGATCACAGTGCTGAATTTCAGTCTACTACAATAACTACTCTTACATTCACTATTGATCAAATCAAGTTAATTAAGACCAAGCTTAAAGTGGTAAGATTTTCATTTGCATTTTTTTCTTTTTTTTTGCCTTCTTCATTAGGTTCTGTTATTCTATATTTATGCTTGTTTACATAGAATTTTAGATGTATAGTCGGAGTCAAAGTTGTTATTTTATCACAATGGTTAAGGGAATTTGACTGGAAAAGTTTTGGACTTCTAGAGATTTGTAGAATTTTGTACTATAAAGAGAGAGAGAGAGAGAGATAAAAATTGTTCTCCTAGAAGACATAGTTCAATTTGGATATTATAGGTGACAGTAATATAACTATAAATGATTTAAAACTATAAAAACTTAATTAGAGAAGTGCAAACCCCTAGCATTTGTTCCATTTAGTTTTTTTGTGAAAAGTCAAAACCATAAATACACACTCACACTGTGTTTTGCTAATACGTGCAATGTCCTTACCACTCAGAAGGGTAGTCCACTGTAGCTGTCTGATGTGCATAACTAAATACATCTGACCTTTGATTATGCCCATCAATCATCTGCAGTGGACTGTCGTCCACTGAATGGTGGGCTACAATGTCTACAATAGCAACTATATATACACACACCATACACAAACACATCAAATATTTTGTCATGCATGCCTGCGGACTTTTTTTTGTTATTTATCAGGTTGATCTTATAATAAAAATAAAAAGAATGATCTCATAGGTTTTGAGTATAATATTATCAAGACGATATGATAATAATTAAGACAAACTTGTTAAATTTCCACTTTTTCTACATGTAAATATATTTTATCTTTAATACTCTTCTTCACATGTAGATCTGTTTAGGTTTTTACATGTACATTTTCGATTTAGCATTTTTTGAACTTATTTAGGGTTCGTATACAGTTTTTTTTATTATTATTCTTTTCATTTTTTTAGTGGAATTATTGAATTTTGAATTTATGATGGTTAAATCTCTTAGTTCTGATACCATATTAAATTTCTACTTCTCATAAAAGCTTAAGCTAAGAGAAAGTGAGTTATCGTATCTTTTATATTTTATCTCTAATAAAACTATATATATAATATGTATACCAATTATAAAAATTTTAAATTTATGATCACAATTTTTTTTTTTTTCACCATGTGACAACATTGGAACAAAATTTTGAATGTTTCAGACCATAAATGATGTGATTGTGGGAATTATATTCTTTGGCACTAGACTATACATGCAAGAGAATAGCAAAGAATCAACCAAATCAAGTTCTACAGCATTGGTGTTGCTGAATACAAGGATGCTTGATGACTACAAGTCGGTCAAGGAGATGATGGAACCTGATACCAAGACTAGTTCATCTTGGGGAAATCAATTTGCCTTCTTGCATATACCAATTCCCAAATTAACTGAGTTTTCAAATAATCCTCTAGACTTTATCTACTTTGCACAGAAATTAATCCAGAGGAAGAGAAATTCTTCAGCTGTTTACTTCACTGGTAAGCTACTGGAGACTGTGACCAAATTTAAAGGTCATGAGGTAAGTAATTAAATGCATATGTACATATACAGTTTTGCTACAATAGGCGACATACATTCCGTCAATGATGTACGTTTCATCGAATTGATGATACGTGTGTCGCCTACTATATCAAAATATAATTAATATATAGATTGACTTTTTTTTTTTGGGGAAATTAATCCCTGATTTAATGATGTTGTCGTAGGGAGGAGCTCGTTACATCTACAACACACTGAAAAATTCTAGCATGACGATCTCAAATATAATTGGTCCGGTGGAACAGATGGATTTGGCTAATCATCCAGTTTCAGGATTATACTATATGGTGGTTGGAACACCTGAGGTATTCAATGATATATATTTATGGTTTTCTTTACTAATTAATACCAAAAAAAAAATTAGTTTGGTTATCAAAATGCAATAAAATGATATTAGGTTAGTCTGTTTTCTTTCTTTCATTTTTCTTGTTTATGTTAAATGCATTTTAGCATACATTCTAAAAGCCAATTTTTTTTTTTTCGAAATAGGAGTATTACAATTAATTTTAACACTTAAAATTCTTATTTGGCAAAATATTGTAATTCAGTCCAGTTAAGATTTAATAGAATTATTTTAATAACTTTAAAATTTTTTTTTTACCAAAATTTTAAAATATTTAAAAAATTATCTATTTTTTTCTCTCACACAAAAATTTTTATTGCATCATAAATTGCTAAATATAATTTTTTTATTATAAATTTTTTTTATCCTATATATTTTTTCTTCAAAAAATTTATTTATGTATTAATTTTGAGATAGGGAATTCAAATAAAAACTTCTATATATGGAACTACAGTGGATATTAACTCGAGTGTCTCTAAGAGAACAAATATATGAGGCTACTAAATGTTATCAAATTATACTTGATTAATCAATTTTAGATTGCCCACAATTATTATAATCATTTATTATATAATCGATTTTTCCTTTTTATGGATTTGTAGGACCTTGACATCTCAGTTGTAAGTTATATGGGAAAGGTGAAAATTGCCTTTGGAACCAACACAGAGCATATAGATTCTCAGAAACTCAAGTCGTGCATGCAAAAATCCTTTCAGACCATTGTTGAGACATTAAATTAATTGTTAGCAAGAAGGACTTTCATCAAATTCATCTTATTACTATTTTATTTTCTATTCCATTTTTTTTAAATTATAGTCGATAACTTTTTAATAGGAAAATATTTCTCTCTTTAGTATTTCATTTAGTTTGATCCTCTCTGTAACAGACAATGATCTTTTCCATTTCACTAAAAATGGAAGGTCTCAATTTGGGTTAGCTTAAGTATTCTACATTAATTTTTTATATCAAATAGTTTTATTGTATGTCATCTGCATAAATTATTTAGAATTGAAATTTAGAATTAAAAATAAATTAATAAAATATGTTTATCCAAAATTAAATTGCTAATTGATATATTATAAGAAAAAAACAATCCCAAAATATAATCAAAATATATAATATAATATTTGACAGGACCGCCTTGATTCCTCCAAACTCATGGAGTGGTCCTGCGAAAAGCCCCGACCAAAAGATTCTCCGCAAAACTTCCCCTAGAAAGTGGACTAAGTTACTGTTTAAGAAAATAAATAATGTATATTTTTCCACAACACATCAGCGATATTAAAGATAAAATATAAAAGAGATGATGATCCACTTTCTATCAGCTTAAGCTTTTAGGATCAGTGGTGATTCAACATAGCATCAGAACCGAAAGACCTAGTGGTCATAGGTTCAAAACTCAATAGTTCCACCCAAAAATAAAAATATGTGTGAGGACCCAAAAGAGGCCGGGCCAAAAATACACATGTAAGGACTCAAACAGGCCTACATCAATCCGTAAAGCTTGGATTTTTTGGGTTGTGAAATCCAACCCAAGCAGATAATGAATTCAATCCAAACCATCCCACAGAATGCAAGTTAGTTTGGTAAGATTGGTTCGGTTAACCCATCTATAATTTTTTTTCATATATTTATTAACTTTCTCCCCCTTTACACATCATTTTGAGAATTAATTCCTCAAGTTTACTCTCTATAGGATTTGGTAACCAAAATAACCAGTTAAAAAAACAAATAATTCAAATCCAGACCAGTTTAAAATTGCTTCTGAATCCCCATCTTCTCCTACCCATTCTCAATCACCTCTCCACGTTTCAGAAAATAATAATAATAATAATAATAATAATAATAATAATAATAATAATAATAAACCCATATTTTCTTATTTATTCCAACCAAGCTCTCTTGTTTCATAAGAAAAAAAAATGTAAAATTATTTCTGATTTTTCATCTCACCCTACCAATTTACAAAGAAACAAATAGGATTTGTCATTAAAATAGATCCAGGCAACTAAAACAAAACAAACAAACAGCCAAACTATAAAGTCTCTTCTTTTAACTGAATACATTACAAAACCAAGTCACTTAATCAACTGATAGACAAGGAATAATTTTATAATGAATTGTTCTGTTTCTTCCTCTAATCCTTAATTTCTCATTCACTAATTTTACCAAGTTTGAAGTTCTCTCAATTAACTCCTCTAATCCCTTTGTTTTTCAAACTTGAAATTGATTAACACAATCTAAATTACAAAGATAAAATTACTTGAGATGATGAAATCTAATGTGTTGCTTTACCATTAGATGGTGGCAGCAAGGAGGAAGAAGAAGGTTGTGGCAAAGTGGCAGTGTGACTCCACTACTACAGAAAAAAGTCATCGACGACGGCCTTACTTTTATATATACGTCGGTTATAAAAGAGAGTCGACGTTGATAAAATAAGACGACGGTTAGAAAAAATCAACGACGGTTTTATCTACAACCGTCGTCTAAAGTTACATCAACAACGACGGTTAATTAATAAACCGTCGTTGATAAAACCCTAAAATACACGTGGCAGCAACGTGGACGCCACATGTATGGTGAAGACTATAGACGACGGTTAAAAACAAAAAAACCGTCGTCGAAAATTGAAGACTATAGACGACTCCTTTTGTGTACATTTGTCCACGTGGCGCTCTTACGTTTAGTCTCTGAAATGCAGTTTTAACGTTCAAAATAGCCGTTGTAAAAGTAGCCGTTGCAAAAAATATAGCCGTTAGTAATTTTTTTTGCTTATATATTTTCATTTTGGTTCTCAATCAAATTTACTAAGTTCATTTCTCCCATAATTTTTGTTCAAATTATTTTAGTGGTGATCAAAAATATTCAAGTAGCATTTATTTAGAATTTAAGTCATCAATTTATTGAAGCTTGAAGTTGATTTTTGTAAAAAAATTCACTATCGAGGTAAGTAATTTTATACAATTAACTACATTAAATATTTATGCTATTGCATTATCACTTAAATTAAATTAGTTATATAATTTTATTTTCATGAATAAATTATTTTATAATTATTAGGTTATGAACATTTAAATTTTGCAATGATATATATATATATGTTTTCGATTTATTAAATTTGTTCGTTTGTTTAAATATTTGATATGTTATAATCTCATATAGTATTGTTATTTATTATATATTTTATGTTGTTGTAGTTAATTTTAGAATATAGTAAAATAATAAGCTTATTATAGTTGTGTAATTATCGTTGTAGATCTCTATAGTTATTGTTTATTTATTTATTATTATTATTATTTATTTTCTATTATTGATTTGATAATTATTAAATGTTGGTTACATTGTTAGTAATATATTATTTATTGCTATATTTTAAATCATTCTTGTTTAAATTAGTTTTAATTAGTTGTTAGTTAAATAGATAAAATGGACAAATCATGGACAAGGATGGATAGGAGAACCGATGCATTTCAAAAGGGTTTTGAAATGTTTTTAGAATTTACTAAGAAAAGTGCAAATAGAGATAGTAAAATTCGATGTCCTTGTATGGAATGTGAGAATTTATTTTTTAGCACTATTAAAGAAGTGAGAGGGCATGTATATTTTAAGGGGTTTGATACAAATTATCGTAAGTGGATTTTACATGGAGAAGAGTTGGAAGAGCCTGAAGGATATCGTAGAGATTGTTCTAGAGTTAGTGGAATTAGTAAAAGCAATAACACTAAAAGTCATTTTACCCACATAAATATGGATGATGAAGATGTGATGGGTAATAATATTGATATGGTGAATGATGCTTGTGACAAGTTCGTGGATAATCCCGGTGAATTTAAGAGGTTGTTGGAGGATGCCGAAACTCCTTTGTATCCAGGTTGTACGAACTTTACTAAACTATCTAGTTTGGTAAAGTTGTACAACCTGAAATCGAAATACGGTCTTTCGGACACAAGTTTTTTGAATTATTAAAGTTGTTGCGGGAAATACTATCGAGTGATAACGTTTTGCCAGATTCTATGTACAACGTGAAAAAGACTCTAACAGCATTTGGCATGGACTATGAGAAGATACATTGTTGTCGCAACAACTGCATTCTTTATCGAAAAGAATATGAAGCGCAAGAAAGTTGTCCTAAATGCGGAGCATCGAGGTGGAAGGAAACTGACGATGGAACTAAACGTGTAAATGTCCCTCATAAAGTTATGTGGTATTTTCCACCCATTCCACAGTTCAAGAGGATGTTTCAAAGCGATAACACATCTAAAAATCTAAAGTGGCATGCAAATGAACGAAAGGTCGCAGTTGGAAAGTTAAGTCATCCCGTTGATTCACCCTCTTGGAAACTAGTTAATCGCATGTGGCATACTTTTGGTAAAGAATGTCAAAACTTAAGGCTTGGGATTGCAGCTCATGGCATTAACCCACATAAGCATATGAGTTCTCAATACAGTTGTTGGCCTGTGCTTACAGTTACGTATAATCTTCCACCATGGTTATGTATGAAGCAGAAGTTTATAATGTTGACAGTGTTGATATCTGGACCGAAGCAGCTTGGCAACGATATAGATGTTTATCTGCAGCCATTGATTGACGATCTTAAGCAGTTATGGGATGAGGAGGTGCGAACTTGGGATGCTTGTAAGCGGGAATTTTTCACTTTGCGAGCAATATTATTGTAGACTATAAATGACTTCCCCGCATATAGTAATTTGTCTGGTCATACCACTAAAGGATATTTTGCTTGTCATATTTGCAGCGAGAACACATGTGCTCAAAGTTTGAAAAATGGTAGAAAAATGAGTTATTGCGGACATAGGAGGTTTCTTCTGAGTGATCATCATTTTCGAAAGCAAAAGAAGTCTTTCAATGGATTTCAAGAGTTTCGTCCAACTCCTTTATATGTGACGGGAGACTATATACTTCGAAAACTTGACTCTAAGTCATTTGATAGTGGTAATAAGAAAAAAAAGTCTAATGCTGATCAAGATTGCTGGAAGAAGAAATCTATATTTTTTGAGCTTGACTATTGGAAGTCATTGTATGTGAGGCATAACTTAGATGTCATGCATATTGAAAAAAATGTATGTGAGAGCATTGTTGGCACATTGCTTAACATTCCTGGAAAAACTAAAGATGGACTTAATTATTGGCTTGATTTGGTCGAAATGGGCATAAGAAGTGATTTGACTCCTGTTGTTGAAGAGAGAAGGACATATCTACCACCTGCATGCTACACATTATCCAAGGAAGAGAGGAAAACTTTTTGCAAGTGTTTGGCAAATTTAAAGGTTCATAATGGCTACTCTTCAAATTTTTGGAATATTGTGTCCATGAATGATTTAAAGTTGAAAGGCATGAAATCTCATGATTTACATACCTTGATGCAACAATTGATGCCTGTTGCACTACGATCAGTCCTTCCAACAAATGTCCGACATGTAATATTGAGATTTTGTTTTTTCTTCAACGCTATATGCAAAAAAGAGATTGATGTTTCAAATTTGGACATTATTCAGACAGATCTTGTTAAGACATTGTGTTTACTTGAAAAGTATTTTTCTCCGTCTTTCTTTGATATAATGGTTCATCTAACTGTTTATTTGGTTCGAGAAGTACGATTGTGTGAGCCAGTTTTCTTTCGGTGGATGTATCCTTTTGAGAGATACATGAAAGTGTTGAAGGGGTATGTTTGCAATCATTATCGCCCTGAAGGCTACATTGCAGAGAACTACATCGCTGAGGAAGCAATCGAATTTTGTAGTGAGTATCAAAAAGGCGTGCATGCAATCGGGAACCCACCTAGCCGCCATGAAGCACAATGTGTGAAAGATGATACTGGTGATCCTTTGAAGGGTGGTAATTTATTGGGTATTACTCGTGATCTATGGGAGCAAGTACATTTGTACATACTTTCAAATACACCCGAAGTACAGCCTTACTTCGAGTAAGTTTAATGCTATAGTAATTAACTTTTGTTGAATATTATATTGAATATTTGTTTACTATAGTCATTAACTTTTGTTGTCTTTAGGAAACATATGGAGAGTTTGAAGTGTGATATTCGTAACAAAACAAGAAAAGTAAAATGGTTTCAAAACGAGCATAATTGCACTTTCATTTATTGGTTCCGAGATGAAGTAAGTTTAACATTAATAGTGAAGTATATATAGCAATTTAATTTTATTGGTTCCGAGATTAAGTAACTACATTGCATTTACTAATAGTGCGTGTGATGTTTTTGCAGATTCAGAAAGAATTGAGTGAACCAGATAATAGTGTGTCGTATACATTGAGATGGATTGCACTGGGACCATGTTTTGAAGTAATGAGCTATTCGTGGCGCTAACGTGGCTTCGGTGTTGTTTTAGACAACGGTGTGGTAACCGTCATCGATGTTTTATGAGTATCAACGACGCCTCATTTGACGATGGTTTTGTGTCTGTCGTCTAAACACTTATAACGACTGTTTTTCACTGTCGTTTTTGACCCTATTTTCTAATAGTGCTCACTGATATGGGGTGGCTCTCAGTGATTTATGTTTGAACTTGCAGAAAAGATCAAAAGAAGAAGACATGGAGATGGGGTGGCTAATTGATAATCTGATATGTTAGGGCAACAAAATTTATATTTTTTTTGAATTGATATCGGGTCGGGTCAGATCTATACGGGTTTTTATCATTCGAACCCAATATTTATGTTGGGTTGGATAAATTTCAACCTGCACCCAACACTCAATTTTTACAGTGGGTTGGGTTGGGTCGAGTAGATGGGTCGGGCTCTCAAATTTTTGTACACCCCTACCCGATGTAGAGCCATCAGCTAAGACCTGAGAGAACAAACCAAAAACAATAATGAGTAAGTTATACTAGAAAAATAATTATTAAATATAAAAACTCTTTTGAAAAGTTTATTTTGTTTAAAACATATTTTACAAAACCCGATTTAATATTCTCAAAACATTTAATATATAAAACTCATGAGCATACATAACATTATAATAAAAAAATAATAACTCCATAAATACTTTAAATCATATAAGAAAAGCCACAAAATCATAATTAAAGAAATAATCAATAAATACATTATTTATGTAACATCCCGTTTCAAGAAGATACTGAAAATTTTCAAAGTTGACCAAGTTTGACCATGAGAGGCTCGGGTTGACTTTTTGTGTGGACATATTTTTACTTTGACTGCGGTACAGTTGCGTAGAGCTAGTCGATACAAGTCCGTAGACTAGTAGTACGCCTGATTTGGAGCTAAGACCGAGAAGTTATCGTTCAAATGGTGTGGGGCATTTTGGCAACTTTGCAGGGGCTGGACGTAAATTACGAAATTGCCCTTATTCCATTTTCTTGAAATTTCTAGAAAAGTCTGGAAATATCCCTCGAGTCCCTGACGGTCACGCGCAGCACCCGCGCCCTCCGTTCTTTCGCCGGCAACGACTCCATTTCTGACCAGAATATACCTGCCACAACACGGAACTTAGAGTCGGCGACCTCCTCTTGTCGATGGTACCGATGACAAACCGTGGAGCAGCCCAGATCGCCGAGAAACATGGTAAACCCGGTCAGCCTTTTGTTTGCAATCGTTGGATTCCGGTGAGGAATTGGCCAACCCACCACCCAGGAAAGGTTGCCTGTGCCTCCCTCTACCTCCCCACTTCGAGATCTATCCGTGAAACCCCGTGAATCATCGGAAAACTCGAAGAAACCGGCGGGCCCATTTCTCCTTCAATCGCAGGATTTCGGTGGTTTCTGGTTGCGGGGTTGGTCCTTTCCCCCTATTTCGAACCCGAATCCACGATCTTTTCTTCCTAAATCTCAGTCAAGCGAGCAGTACGAAGAATTAGAGATTCGGCCGTGACTTTTTGGTCATTTTCTGGCCATTTCCGGCTGCGGTTGGGTAAGGTAAATTTGGTATTTCTTCCTACACTTTTCGAGCTTCATTTTGATATATAATTTTCATATTACAATTAAGTATTTGAAATTTACTTAATTTTGAACTATATTGGTGATGACTGTTAAAATAGGAAGTGTTAGGTGATTTTATGATTAGTATGTAAAGCTTGAGTTAGGATGATGGATTATTATAAGTTGATGATTTGTGATATAAATATGTACGTATTTATGTTTTGGTGGTTTGCTTTTGAGTGGAACTATTGTTAATGTTTCATTATTATGATGGTTATGCAATATATGAAATTGTGTATAATCCTTATATTGTGATTTATGGTGTTGTTAAATCTGTGCATGATTTATTGATAAATATCAATGGTTGTGGAGATACATGTGGAGATGTGGTACAGTGATGTGGATGATGATGGTGATGATGTTCGAGAGGGTACCCTCGGCCATATAAAAGCCTTTTACACAATTCCGAGAGACCAAGGATTGTGATGTTTGCACCCCATTCCCGCCACGATGCCTTCAGAGAAGGATCGTGATGATGGTTGTGATACCATGGTTATCCAATACCTCATTCCCGCCACGATGCCTTGGGGAGAAGGATCGTGATGACTAGTTACCCCTCTGTGTGATTTTAATTTGTTAATGGAAAATGTGTGAAATGTATTTATTATTTTGTTATTTTTCTCTGGAATAAATACATGCATATTCCATCTATTGAGTTAAAAATATATGGTTGTAAATATGATCATATTCTTGTGGACGCATAAATGCACGATATAATCATATGGTGGATGACTGCTTGGAGATGGGATATGCCGCTAAGCAGGGGTGTTATTTGCTTGGGCGAGGAATTATGCAGCCAAGCTATGGTTAAGCTTCTTGTTAATTTGTAGAGCTTGTTATGGTTTATTGATGTATTTGAAAATGGGTTAATATATATATATATATATATATATATTTGTCAAGTTGACTTCTGAATAGCAACTGTATCAGAAGTGGCATATTTGGTGTAAATATGCTTTAAGAACTACATGTAGCTTGATCCATATTAAAAAGGGTATGTAGGCAGCTCAGTTTTATACTGAGTCCAGCTACATTTTATTTAAACGATATATTTGTTTGAGTGTTGAGTTATTTACCGAGTCGTGGATTTGTTTGATTGGGAAATGTGTGCTGGTAGAATGGATATTGTATAGATATGCTTTTCCTTGCAGGATTGTAATTTTTGTATTTGGGGAACGTTGTATAAACAGACGAAATGTTGCCGAAATTTTTAATAAAATTTCTGGCAATAGAGAAATTATTCTTGGTTGTTGGATTTTCTTTTTTCTTACTAATGGCTCAGTGGAGATAAATAACTGCTTAGTGACTTAATAGAAATATTAAGTCATGCAAGCAGAATCTATGGGTTGGGTCCTGTCAATTTAAGTGAATCATAAATAACTCCATAATCATAAAAATATCAATAACCAAGTGTAAACTTGTATACCATACGATATATCAATGCTACTGTGCTACCTTTGAGATCCTAAGATACCATAGGATAGATGGGGAAAAGAGAAAATCATCATTATCGTTAGCGTCATATATGTATCATGGCTGAAATTTATATGTGGTTTCGCCATTGGATCAAATATATGAATACTTATGTCCTGACTTTCTAATCCTATGGTCAAGTGGATGAGTTATATCTTCAAGATCATAGGTTTGAAAAAAAATGGACAAATATATATATATATATATGAATACTTATGTCAAAGAGATTTGTTTGAAATTTTTTTACAATCCGGATTTTGTCCAAATTTAATAGAACTACAAAAGAAAGCACGCTAACCAATCAACCATATTTTACTTGTTCTACCCAAAAAAAAATCGTATTTTAGTTGGCTAAAACTTATATGAAACTATATGTGCAATTGCTATTATGACAACAATAATAATAAAACAATTTAGCAAAAAAAACAATAATAATAAAAATAATTTTATTAATCTAAAGAGGGTGGGGTGTGTCTCAACACTATAACACAAAAGGGTCATAAACGACGTCTCTCAATTGCATATAAGCGTTGATTTTTCAAAATCACTGATGTTCATCTTCTAAAATGATGAATATTAAATTTGAGAGGTATAAATATAAAAAATAAAAACGATGGACTATGTATACGAAAACATTGGTTCAAGCAAAGAACCACCGCTTTTACATGTGGTTGACACATGGACGACACATGACAAGTGCATGACATTTATATAGGCGTTTTTGTTGGATAATTATACATTGGTTCATGAAGAAACGACTTTTTTGTTGGATAGTTATAGACGTCAATTCAGACAAAGAACCGACGTTTATATAGTGATATTACAATGTGGATGATACGTGTCATGATCAACCTAGATACATGTATGTTTGCTTGGAACCGACTTTAATGATTGGGTATATACATGTTGGTTTCTCAAAAGAATTGAGGTTAATATTTTGTTGTCCATGTGGAAAGACACGTAGCAGGATCAAGGCAACAAATGCGTTATTATAATATATTTAAATGTAAATTTTATTTAAATTTTAATATGTATTAAAATAAAATGTAAATAGTATTTAAAAAAAAAATGTCAATTGTTTAAATAATATAATTATTTATCAATTAATAATGAATATAATATGAAATATTAATTATTGTATAATATTAAATATTTATAAATAGTATTATATTATATTATATTTAAAAAATTCTATTAAACTGTATAAATAATATTTAATATTAAATATTAAAAATTTTAATGTTAAAAACGTCAGTTCAACCTGGGAACCAACGTATAAGATAAGATGCCACGTGGTTGAGAACTTGTGTATCAACGTCAGACCTAAGCTTGACCCGACGTTTTTGCTTCAAACGACGTCGTTTCAAATGCATGTACTTGTGTAAAAATGTCGAGCCTAAGTATGGGTCGACATTTTTGATTCAAACATTGTCGTTTTAGACGCTTTTTTTTGGATGTTTAGGTGCTTCCCTCATTCATTTCTTTCCACTTTTCCACTAAACTTCATTCTCTTTAGCTGCAAACAACCTCCATTTCCTTCGCTGCAAACTAATTTTTTTAGGTTTCCTTGCTCGACTTTTGGTTGGAATTTGTCATATCTCAACCGAAAACTTTAAGGTAAGAATACAACTAGGGGTGTACGTGGGTTGGGTTGGCTGAGTTTTTAAAAAAAATCAACCCAACCCATAGAGTGCGGATTTTTTAAATTATAACCCAACCCAACCTTCAAAGGTAATAAACCCAATCCAACCCAACCCATAGAGTGCGGGTTGGGTTGATCGGGTTAGTCGGGTTAATTCATCTTTAATTTCATCTAAATTAATTTTTTAATAAATTGAATTTTAATTAATAACTTAACTTCATTCCGCTTTATTTTTACAAATATAAATTGCATGAACTATTATAAACTATTATAATGCAAAAAAAATAAACTACAAAAACTCTTTACAACATTAAAAATATAAATTACAATCCATATCCATATCCATATCCAACTGAATTTAAAAAATAAATTGTCTTATATTAAAACAATTAATGTCAAACTAAATTATAACAAACAATCCATAAGCAATAGAAGATAAAAAAAAATAATGTCTCAAATTTTGACACCAAACAAAAAAGAAAAGCATGTTTTTTCAATACAAAATAAAAAGGGATGAGTTTGATCCAAACAAATAAAAAGCATGTTACAACTCCAAAGCTTGATCCATCCATGGCCTCCAAGATTGATCAAGTTTCAGGATCAATAACTATATGGGATGAGTTTGTATCTACAAGGGAAAAAAACAAAGTATTTAAAAAACATAATATGTAACAATCCATATGTTAATATGAAACACAATGAATATTAACATGCTCAATTGCAGAAAATCCTCAATGAACAACAGAAATATCAAAAAATACAATGAACTCATGAAATCAAAGTGAAATATTAAAATAAAATTTTGAATTGAAAAAGTTATGGAGTTACCTGTCTCAAGATCAACACAAAGAGCAAAACATTCATCATAAGTTCGACTATCCAATGTCAATGGTATTGACTGAAGCCAATTTTGAGAGCAAATCAAAGCTTCCACCATTTTGGGAGTGAGAGAGCTTCGTTAAGGATCCAAAATGCATCCTCCGGTGCTAAAAGCTGATTCAGAAGCCACAGTAGACAATGGGACAGCAAATACATCTTGAGCAATAGAAGATAAAACTTTGTACTTTGTGGAATTCAATCTCCACCAATCTAACAAATAAAATCCCCGATTGTCGTAATCTTCTATAGGCTCTCTTAGATACTTATCAACTTCATTTTTTATTTCAGATGAGGTATTCACTCTCATTTTCTTGTACTCCAAGTATAACTCATCGTCATTATCATTACAATCCTCATAAGCTCTCAAATTGGATTCGTTGATATTATTGGAAGATTGAGTACTAGTTGGTGTTTCAACATTTACACTTCTAGAATAAAATTCAAACAACCTTCCCAAAGTCTCTTTCACTCTAATAATCATTTGTCCACACTCAACACTTGAATACAATTTACCAAAGCTATACATCATGTAATCAAGTTTGAACCGGGGGTCAAGAATAGCAGCAACAAATAACAAATTGTTGATCTTATCAATCGTCCCCCAATACTTGTCACATTTAACCTTCATATTTATAGCCATAGTGCTCAAACTCACATTGTTTTCCAAACTAAACTTGTTCAACTGTTGCTGAATTTTACAAAACTCTCTCAAAAATAAGTGAGATGTGACTTGTAAAGACCCACTAAACTTCACAGTAATGTCATAAAAACTCTTCAAAAATTTAATAAACAACCCAGCATCATCCCAATCTTTTTCAGTAGGAGGATAATCCTCAAAATAAGTAAGATAAAATGCATCCTCTTCCTCCATTCTAGCAAAAGCTTTTTGGAATGTAATTGCACTTTCCAACATTAAATAGGTGGAATTCCACCTAGTTGCCACATCCATACATACAAACTTTTTAGACTCTATCTTTTCACTCTCAACACAAGCTTTAAATTGCGTCAACCTTGATGGGGAAGATCTAACATACTTCACCGCACGACGAATGCGATCAATTGCGGTATTATGCTCCTTTAATCCTTCTTTCACAATCAAGTTAGTGATATGAGCACAACAATGCTAGTGGATAAACTCACCATCCAAGACACAACCATTCCAATTATTCAATTTTTTTTTAATGTATGCAACGGCAGTGTCATTTGCCGATGCATTGTCCAAAGTAATTGTAAAAATCTTCTCAATTCGCCACTCAATCAGACTACTTTCAATTAATTTACCAATTGTCTCTCCTTTATGATTAGGCACTTGACATAAATTTAATATTCTCTTTTGCAACTTCCACTCACTATCCACAAAGTGAGCTGTGATGACCATATAATTGATGGTTTGGATCGAAGTCCATGTGTCTGTGGTTAGACTAACTCTTATTGAGTTGCTCTTGAATAAATTTTTCAATTTTATCTTTTCATTCAAATAAAGTTGATACACATCTCTAGCAATTGTAACTCGAGATGGTGGATCAAACTTTGGACGAACCACACCACAAAAGTCTCTAAATCCCTTTCCTTCTACAAATGTAAAAGGCAATTCATCCCTTATTATCATCCTAGCACATGCAGCCCTAGCAGCTTCTTTATTAAATGCTACAGCAACAAGATTACTACCACCACATTCACCATCTTTTCCACTTCTAAAAGAGAGTATCTTTTGACTTGTATCTATTTTCCTATGTGGGTTTCTTTTACACTTCTTAAGATGGTTCCACAAAGTAGTAGTCCCACACGATCTACTACCACATGCATAATCTCTAGTACAATAATTGCATTTGCACCTATCAGTTCCATCAATTCTAGTAAAATGTAACCAAATCTCAGAAACTCTTACAGGTTTTCTTTTACTGGATGATGGAAGCTCATGAGAAAAAGGTGGTGGTGGCGGCGGCATATCAGACATCGTCTCTGTCTCCGATGTGTTACATGCACTTGCTTCCGGAGCACATATCGTCGGTGTGCTTGATTGAACTTCAAATTCATCCATCTAAAACATTAAGTTTAAAAAAAAATTAAATACATTAAACATTAAGCAAAATCTGAATTATATGCAATTATTAAACATTCTGTCACTACACAATCTGTACCCGATGCTCACAATCCATACATACAAACTCACAATTCCTTCCTCACAAGTCACAATTCACAATTCACAATTCCTTCATCAAAATCTACAGATTGATATTAAACATTAAGGAAAGTCAAAACAAATTGAACATCACAAATTAAAATCTGAATTATATGCAAAATCTGAATTATATGAACTAAACATTAAACATTCTGTCACTACACAATCTGTACCCGATGCTCACAATCCATACATACAAACTCACAATTCCTTCCTCACAAATCAAATCTGTACCCGATGCTCACAATCCATACATACAAACATTAAGGAAAGTCAAAACAGATTGAACATCACAAATCAAAGTTGAATGAGGTGAGCTTTTCACCTGAGAGGGGGCAGAGCAGTCGGGCAATTCGGAGGGGGCTAGAGCTGGCGGAGCAGAGGGGGAGCGGAGCATTCGGGAATCACTCGGGCTGAGGGCTGGAGCTGAGAGGGGGGGCGAAGCTGGAGCTGAGAGGGGCTGGAACTGGCGGAGCAGAGGAGGGGCCGGGACCCGAGCTGGAACTGGCAGTCTCGGGGTCTCGGGAGTTGGGAGAGAGGGGCGGCAGAGGGGGGAGGGGATCGGAGCTGGAACTGGTGGTCTCGAGTGTGGCTTGACCGCTTGAGAGTTGGGAGAGAGGGGCGGCAGAGGGGGACGGGGATCGGAGCTGGAAGGAAATGGGCCAAATGGCAGTCTCGGGAAGTTGGGAGTTGGGAAAGAGGGGCGGCAGAGGGGGGGAGGGGATCGGAGCTGGAACTGGTGGTCTCAGGTGTGGCTTGACCGCTTGAGAGTTGGGAGAGAGGGGCGGCAGAGGGGGACAGGGACCGGAGCTGGAAGGAAATGGGCCAAATGGCAGTCTCGGGAAGTTGGGAGAGAGGGGCGGCAGAGGGGGGCGGGGACTGGAGCTTGCCTGACTTGACTGACGAATGGAAAGCAGAGGAGGGGCGGCAGAGGGGGGCGCTTAAGTTAAGGAAAAGCCGTAGATTGAATGGAGGGGGGCGCAACGAGTTCAGCTGCTCGGGGAAAGGGGCGGCGCATCTCGGGGAATCTTAGGCAAAGCAGAGGCGTGTTAGTGTTAGGGCATATCCGGATTTATTTTATTTTATTTTATTTTTAATATGGATGCGGGTCGGGTCGGGTTACCTAGGTTTTTTATTATCCAATCCGCAACCCGACCCGACACCTGCGGGTTAAAAACTATTTAACCCAACCCAACCCAAATATTCGGTTTTTTCAGTGGGTTGGGTTGGTTCGGCTTGGGTCGGCCAGGTTGGGTCAGGTTTGCGGGTTTTTGTACAGCCCTAAATACAACAACATTTTCATGTCATTTTTTTGTTTTTTTTTTTTGTTTTCTGGACTTGTATGTAGGTATTTGTAAAATATCGAAAGTTGAGTTTGAGTGGGTTTATTTAATCTGTTTTTATCGGTAATGGGGTTTTTGGGTTTGTTACAAATTGAATTTATAAGTTTTTTGCTCGGTAATGATTGCACGTTGATGGGTGTTGAGATTTAACCCGTGTATGAGTTTTATGGGCAAATTTTTTCTCGATAATGGCATTTTCGGTATGAATAAATCTTAAGAAAGTATTATTGTGAGTTTATATGTATGTGTCGATAATGTTGAATATATATCGGTGTGATTGTCATTTTGATGATGGTTTTGTGGGTTTTGAAGAATTTTGAATAGGGCTCGAATTGTTTTGGTGATGATAATCTTCTTAATTAAATCCAATTGACAAAAAAAAAAAAAAACGATTGTTTAGTAAAAGAACTGTCGCCTATAGTCAAAATCCCTGTGACACTCATTGCCACGTGGCTACACTAAAATGATGATTGTCACGTGGACAATCTGCCATGTCGGCACTTTAAACAACGGTATGGAAGAAGAACCGTCGTTTTATACTGTGTGCCACATGGAGTCCGCATCACATTTAACGTCATCAAACAGGTCTTACACGATGGTTCGGTCGTGTAAAAATGTTGGTTACAAACCGTCGTTTATGTATGAGACTTTAAAGGATGCTGGATTAGACAACGGTTCGGATTTATCATTTTTAAAAATTTAAACGTCAGTTTTTATCTGATGTTGGTGACCTTTATTTTTAATGGTGCAAGACTTCAAATCATAGGTGTCGATGTGAAGAATATACCAACTGAGACAGGTTCATTTAACAACAATACTAATAGTAATAAACTAATACTAAGAAATATATTAAAAATTACGGCAATAAATACAATTACTTTAAACTAGAGATACTAAATTGCAATCTCAAATTATGTCTTATTTAGCATAGCTTCTGAAAAATAAAAAATAGCTTTTAAATACAAAAAATGCTTATGAAACTGTTTGAATAATTTTATAAAATTGTTTCAAACTTTCAAAAAAAAATTTAATCAAAGCCAGTACGAAATAGTTTATTCAGAAAACTCTTTTAAAAAAATAGAAGTTATACTTAAAACTAATTTGGACACCCTGAACAAAATAACCAAACAGTGTAAAATTCCTTTCCGAGGATAATGCTGTCCGCGTAACCAAACATACCGCTTTGATCTCTAGGGCTTCCACAAACTTTCAGTATAAAAGCTTCCCATTATTGCCGTCAATCACAACCTTTCCTCTTCAGAGCTTTGTCTCTTCGTTTCCTTCTCATCCGTCTTAAAATCTGAATCACAAAGTTTCTTATACAATATTCGGTTTTCGTGCTTTTATCTGTTCTCTTTTTCTTTTTGACGAATACGAATATGATGAAAGCAATACATACGGGTGATGATTATACATTTTCACATGATCAGAAATCTACTCGCTACGTTCTTTCTGATTCAATTCATCTTTCCTTTTTTTTATAATTAATTATATATTTCTGTGTATTTTTTACTAGGATGCTCTGTAACTCGATGAGTTTATTTTTTTCAAATAGTTTTCTTATTGTAATTTTTGGGAGACACTTAAGGTGAATTTCTAAAGGAAAATGCTTTTTTTTTTTTTTCTGAATATCAAATATATTATTTGATGAGGTTTTTGCAGGAAATTCTTTTAGTGTAAGGATAGGAGTTGAAAAAATAAAAATAAAAAAGCCAAAACGTAATAGCCTTTGGCTTTTAAAAAAAAAAAAAAAAAAAATACTTTGGTCCTGTTGTGTAAAACCATATTTTTTTTTAGAAATCATTCAAATACTGAACTTATAATTATCTTGAGTTCAAATGGTCCGGATAAAAAGATAGAAAAAAAAAAATTGAAATCCAAAGTGCCACTATCGTTTATCTTTATTAATTTTATTTTTTGACTATTACCAATAGTTTTACATGTCAATTATTGATTAGCTGTATTTAAAAGAGTATTGACCTTTTAAAAAATAGATTTAGACATCGGTTCTTCACGGTTTCGGCCATTTGAGTCATTTAGACATTGGTTATGTTACAATGCAAACAAAAGGTGTTTTTTTTTTTTTTTGATGAAAACAAACAAAAGGTGTTAGATTCATGGACATATATAGAACAATATATAAGTTATCACTTGCACATCCACCATTTGAGTCTATATATATTATAGCTTTAAATTAAATAATTTGAAAATATAAAATTATATAAAAATATATAATTAATTATATTAAAAATATAAAAAAATTATATAAAAATATATAGTCAGGTTGGTTACGTAAATATTTGAGCTTGGAGCCCCATGGGATAGTGACATTGCATGATGGTTGCTTGAAGGAAAGACAATGAGTTTCTGGAAGTTGCTAGGACTGGGTAAAAATAAACCGGCCTGACAAAATCGACCAAACCAAACTGGGTGGTTCAATTTTGGTGCTTTGTTTTTGTGAAGGCCGTTTCGATTCAGTTTTTGTTACTAAAAAAACGAAGACACCGGTTTTGCTCGTAAGGGAATTTTCCACCTAACTCAACCGATCTGAACTGGCAATATACACCCATCTTATATATTGATTTTTTCTTTCTTTCTTTGTTTTTAACATTTTGTTTCTGTTTGTGGCTTTGTTATGTATAATTGTATACTGAATAAATTTGTGGCTTTGTATTTTTGTTAGTTTTTTCTCTTTTTTTCTTTCCATTCTCTCCAAATCTGAAAAAGATCCAAACTAACCTACAAAAACCGAAGCTGATTGATCATTATCGATGCAGGTTTGCATTGGTTATACAAAGTGCTCAGTTCGGTTCGGTTGGAAACCAAATTGCTCGGTTTAGTGCAAAAATCATCCAAAAATTGACCGCATCAAATTAAACCCACCTATAGTATTTGTAATATCCATTTTTCACTTTTAAGTGGAAAATACGTTTATTATTCTTTTTATTTTATGTTTAATTATTGTATTTTTTGCTTTTATTGTGGTGATTTAAAATGTGTTTGCGTTTATCTTGTTGATTTTTTTTTTATTGATTTATTTTATAAATCCTTAATAGTCCAGGAAGATAAGACTAATTTATATTCAATTTAAGATTGGATAGTTAGGATAGGAGTAGGAAACTCATATTTTTTAAACTCTTTAGGCTTTTATCTTATCATATTCTCTTTGTACGTTCTTTACTCCTACGATAGATACTATAAAGTTGTTAAAGTGTGCTAGAATTTTTACCACACTATTTGAAACTTGATTTTGTATATTTTTGGTTTGGGATATTTTGAGCTCTAAGTTATGAAATTTTGGATGTTGGTTGTGTTTTGTGTCTACCATATGAAATTAAAATTTCAAAACTAGGTTGTTTGTATCTAGTTTGAAATTGTTGATTAACATGCATGTTCACAGCTGATCTATAATTTTCAAATTCTGTCTCTTGTTTTGACAAAAAGTGTTAAGTATGATTTTGTGTCCTTTTCGATCTAAAATTTGATATTGGACTACATAGTAAGTGTCACAGGGGCAAAATCTGAGGTTCAAATTTTTCGCTCCCTATGCGGCTTAAGGTCTCAACCTTAGTCAGCCTACAACACAATCTGAGGTTCTTTAGCACTAGAACCACCCAGCTTGTCCAACACCCAACCTACCCACTCTCGCAGGTTGTCAAATGCTCTCAATCACTCACAAACGCCTACTGTTTTCTCCTCACAGCAAGCACACAAGAATCGGGTCACACATACAAATGTTCACAACAAGCATATGTCAATGGAAATCACAAGCAACACACCATATACGAGCAATGCCCAACCTTTTCATTAACACTCATGAACAAGGAATATACAGCCTACAAAACCGTGCTAGGATCACCACACCCAACTCTTGCTGGTTGGTGTCTCAAGCCCTCAGCCTATATATCAAAATCGGACAGTTGATACCCCAACTGCCTTGGGTTTGCTGGCACCAACCAGCCTAGGCCACATGGCCTTGCAGTGGACAACCCCCAACTGCTGGGTTATGTGCTGGCACTTGGCAGCAAGCTCCACGTGTTTGGGCAGTCCCTATAATGTCTGCATGCACGCCACCAAGGCTGCTGGGCAAGCCAACTGCTGCCCTATGTCTGCCCATCACTAGAAACCACCCATAATTGCTGCCAACCACCCATAACTGCTGCTAACCGCCAGCCACATGTGCGTGTGCCATGCCAGCCACTCACGCACATGTTCATGCCACTTAGCGCCAATCCCGGCCATATGCGCACAACTGCACGCCCACGTGTGCCCATCTATGCGCATGACTCGCACATGCCTTGCACATGCCTTGCACATGCCTCTCACATGCCCTGCTCATGTGCGTTGCTGCTTGCACAACCCTGCCCAGTGTGTGCCTGCATGCTGCCTGCCTACAAGCCTATGTGCTTGACTGCCTGCATGCATGTTACCTTGTGCTGCCTACCCGCTGCACAGCCCTGCATGCTGCATGGCTGCCTCTCTGCATGTGTGCTGCCTCCTGTAGCACACTGCATGCTCACATTGCACGCTAACTTGCCCATGCTGCATGCTGCACTCGACCATGACACTGGCTACACGCACACTTTCCTGCTTCACATATGTGCGCCTACCCACACACATATAACATCATGCTGCGCCACTCAACGCAGCCCACTGCATGCTTGCATGCCTTGCTCACACACACATGCATTACCTTGCTGCACGCCCAGCCCGCTGCCTGGTCCACGCATAGCCCCTCACCATCCTTGCGTGTATGCTCACACGCACACACCACGCTGCACACCTGCCTGCACACTGCTTGGCCGATGCACAGTCCCTGTTGCTGCCTGCTCACAGCATCCGCGCCCATATTGCTGCCTTGCTCACAGCACCATGTCCGCACCACCTCTGCCCATGCTGCTGCCTACCCACAGCGCATGGCTGCACCATGGCTGCCACCTCCAGCCACACTGCCTCATCACCTTGGCACGCTTAGCCAGCCGCCCATGCCAAGCCTTGCTGCATCCCACCAATGCAGCCACGCTTGCCTTGCTTGCCACCAAGCTGTGCCCACCACAGGCACAACCCATTGCTGCCTTGGCATGGTGCAAGACAACCATGCCTTGGCCGAGCCATGGGGCTAAAATTTATGCCCAATGACTTCTTTGTCATTTAAATTGCCTTTAGCACGCATTTTATATGAGCATAAAAATATTATGTGAATTATATAGATATTGAGCACAAAACACAAGGTTCCAAAACTTGTGTCTAATTTAGTTAAGAAATGTCTTGGTGCTTGCACCGCATTATAAAAAAAATCGCACATTAAGTTATGATAAAAAGATGTTTCACACCTATTTACAAGGCAAATTCAATTTTATGTTTATAATAAAAATTCAATTTTATGTTTTCTCGTGCTCAATGTTAAATATGTGCATTAGAATCTATAATACAAATTATTTGTTTGACTTTAACATATCTATTGAATATGAGACATATTATATGTTGTTGTCTTCATCTTTGTTTTTCACATATTTGTCTATTATATGTTGAACAAGAGACTTGTTATACTTATTATACATTGAATATGAGATTTGTTTGTATACTGTTTATTACTTGAAAATTATTGAGTTTGCTTGTAAATTTTTTTTATGTTGATTCTTTTAGATAACGGTAAAAACTAATTTGGAGGTGACTTTATAGATTTTAAAGAGCATCTGACAGCACTTTAAAAATTAGTTAAATAAATAAACTGATTTACTTTTGCTATAAATAAGTATTGCAAAAATGTTATTATCATGCTTAAGGATTTCAAATTATAATTTTTTTTTAGGTGAAAAAAAAAGAGCCTACTTTTAGTGGGGTCATGGGTCCAGGAGGGATCTAGCGAGAGAGTCAAGACTAGGCGTCTTTGCAACCTCATAGAAGTTTGCTACTAACAGTCTGTATCGCTGGAACCTCTCACCTTCTCGTGTGGTAGCAGAAGAAAAAAATACATGAGTCATATAGGGCTACCAAAACTCGAATCCGCAACTCCTACAAACAAATATGATGGATGAACTGGTTTCTACCACATGGACTATGTGATTTTAAATTATAAGATGCGTCAGTTGCTGAATTTTATTAAATATTTTTATTTTATTTTATTAGATGCAATAATCACAATTTATAATTAGTTTCGGATCCAAATATTTTAAAATATTTTTATGCAGAATATTTAAATCTATAATAAATATATTTGGCGTACATACCCGTCTCAGACTCAAATAAAAAAATTCAGAAAGGCCGGACTTGAAAAGGACTCATACACACGTATATATATACAATTTGGCTCCAAAACCCACCTGTCGGGTTAATAGTGTCCCCGACCCCCCCTAAAAAATTTCAATTGAAGATCACGTGCTCAGCAAGTGAGCCAAACCCAAACTTTCGCCCCATATCCCCGCACGAGTCTCGGCCATTTTAACTCATCCCCCTCAGACCCAGCTTTGCGCCGCAGACGGCAGAGACCAGACCAGCTTGGACACCGCTCGTCTGCACCCCAGAACCCCCCACCCCCGCGCTCGAGTCTCGGCCCCAGAAATGAAAAGCATCAAGTATTTCCACCATTTATGCCCGGTTCCAATATCAGCAACATAGCAGCATTTACAATTTTTCCATTGAAAATCGTACAATTTACAATTCTGTAAAAATTCATAAATTCCAAACTTTTCCACAATTTCCTTATAATTTTATCTATTACAATTTACAATTTACTCATGTCTCTGCAAAGCACATCCTTACAATTTATGTAAATTTTCAATAGTAATGCCAACAAATACACGAACGGAAAACCAAAGTAATGCCAAAATTCCCTCGATCATACACAAACGCCTTCACAAATTGGCTGCATAACTTCAAAAGCAGAGAGCTTAATAGAATTGAAATTGAAAAATACCACGGTGAGGGACCGGTGCGCGGTGAGGCTGGGCTGTGTGCGGTGAGGGACCGGTCACGGCTGGGGAGGTTGGGCTGTGCGCGGTGAGGGACCGGTAACGGCTGGGGAGGAAGGGCTGTCACGTGGGGGTGGGGGCTTTCTGCTTTGGGGCCGATACTCAAGCGCGGGGGCGGGGGTTCCTGCTTTGGGGCCGAGACTCGAGCGCGAGGGTGGAGGGTTCTGGGGCCGATACTCGAGCGCAGACCGGGGGAGATACCGGCGAGATTTGGAGCGGAGACGGGCAGTGTCTGGTCTGGTCTGGGTGTGAGGGGGGATGGGGAAAAATGGCCGTGCGTGCGGGGGGTATGGGGGGAAAGTTTGGGTTTGTGGCTCACGTGCTGAGCATCTTCAATTGAAATTGTCAAAGCCATTTTTTAGGGGGGTCGGGGACTCTATTAACCCGACAGGCGGGTTTTAGAGCCGAATTGTATATATATATAGAAAATAAATAAAGAAAATATTCAATACAAAATCAAAATCAGCAAAAAAAAAAAACTGTTCTCGAACTTTTTCCCACTTTCATTCTTCCTCCCAGGCTTTCGGCGGAGACTCCATCAAACCTCCATAGAAGAACCCCTGCATATTTAATCGAAATGAGTAAATGGGGTTTTAGCTTCAGCTTCCTTAACCATTTTTTCTTCCTTGCCTCCCTGTATTATTCTCGAACCTTGAAGGCATTAGAGTTTCTATTATGAATGGGTCTCACGGAAATAAATAATTTTGCAAAGGTACCACTCTGTTGTTACTTCTCTCTCCCTCTTCTGCTGTTGCTTGTTGACTGCTAGCGTTTAGAAATTTGGTTTCTTTGCTGAAATATTTAATGGAGTTTGTCCCAATTCAATTTATGAAATATTTATTGAAAATAAATGAGAAGAATTAATTTCTAACTCTCACTGTTACTATTTAGGAACAAATTCATTTGGTTGGGAATTCTCACTAATTTCTTGTAATTTATTGTTATATGATTTGGGTCATTTGCATATTATGTTGAATTGATTGTCTTCTTTAGTTTGGGAAATTTTTTCAGGATTCCCAAAATCAAAGAATTTTCCATTTCGTTTCATGCAAACTGTGCCAACCGCAAAAACAATAAAATAATAATAATCTAAAATTCTTTTCAACTCCAAACCGTAGCTTGGTTTGAATTGCAAGAATTGTAAAAGGGAAATTTCTTACCTTGTTTAGGATTCGTTGGTCTTGTAATTTGAGATGAGCTATTTCTTATGAGTTATGAGTCTGTTTGGTTGCTGAGAAATGTTTAAGGAGGAATGATGACTTGAAATTTCTTGACAGAAGAGGAACTTTTTATTTTCATTGTTGTTATTTTTTAATGTTCTGACTATAGCTTGGGAACCAAATGCCTTTCGAGTTATTTTTGTGGAAATCTTAGACTTTTTAAGTTTTTCATTTTTTCCTTTTCCAAATGGATTGAAGTTATATGTTAGCCGATAGAGTTACTTTCCTGAGTTTGAGCTGAAGTTGTAGGTTTATATGATTAATTGAGCTGCACTTTTGGGTATAATTGGAAGGGTTGAGCTTATCTAGGTTCGTTTGATTCAGTTCCAGTTCTTTTTGCTGAATATACTTAGTATTTTTGAAGTTAGTACTTTTCGGGTGTTAGTTTAGAGATTAGTAGGAACTAAGAAGTGGTCTCATTATTGAAGAGATGAACTACTCTTGGCGGAGGAGGAAGTGGGCAAGAGTAGTCATCTCATCTTTTATGTTACTTTTTATCTAGAATCGGAGCTTGCAAATCTACTTGATGTTAAAGATTTTAGTAGGAAAGTAAGTTCCTTTAGGCTTAATTAATTCAATATGAAACATTTTATGCTACGAGTCTATGACTATGCATTTGGGTATCCAATGTTATCTATTGTTTGTTGATTTTTATTTTTATCTTGAATTATAAGACCACTGTATTTTGATTGTCTTTAGGTAATTACTGATGAGAATACAATATTTTGAAAAAAGAACTGAGGGATGGATATTATTTTGCTGGAAAACTAAAATGTAAGAATCCTTTTTCTCCTTTTATATGTTAATGTATTGTGATGTGCTGGTCAAATGGGTTTCTTCATGTGAGTGATCTTTAAGTTTTTAGTCTCACATCCAAAATCTTCATTAAGAAGACAAACAAGAATAATAAAACGATAAAGGCAAAATCTTTAGTATTTGTTAGAAACCTTATTTGTACATTTTGTTATTTTGTGGCTCCAATCCATGAAACTTGAGGAGTCTGGGTTGATCCTTTATTCTTTAAATGTGATCCTTGTCAATTAAGTAAGAAATTAATCCAAAAGCTCGACTACATGGAAAGTCATGTTGGGGAGTCTGGCTTGGTCCTTTATTCCTTGAAACTTTTTGCCATGTTTTCCTTTACAGATTGGTCATGTTGAGCCTTAGATATCTTTGTTTTTAGACATATTTTCTTTCCTTTTGCTTTCCAAAAGCAAAGATAGTTATCAATTGTATTCCAACATTGTATACACAAAAAATGCTGGACAAATTGCAGATTTATTATAGAGATTGTGGCTCTTTAAAAGTCTATAATTTTATTAGTTATCCTGTTTCTTGCTTCAATGTTCTCCTTTCACTCTTGCTAACATGATTCTAGGGATCAGTTCACTCTCTTGATTGCTCCTTTTGTTGTATTGATAAATGGATACAAGCATTTCAATGTAATCACTTTTAATTAATTGGAGGTTTCCAGTTTTAGTCCATGATATTCTTTTATATGACTTGTATCTAATGTATTTGAATTTTATTTTGGCATCACATTGACCTTAATGTAAATTTGGTTTTTGCTGCCATATTTAGTTGTGGGGTTCTGTGGACATGCAACTTCGTGACTTCTTCTGTTAATAATCTTTCTAGTATTTTTCTCCAAAAGTTTCATTTACATGGAATCCTGTAATATGTAGTGTATAACAATTTGTTGAAAGGATTAATTTCATTGACCCATTCTGAAATTTTGGCACAAATATTCTGAACTGCTACTGATTTTAAAATTTGTCAATTAGATATGCTCCTGGTATGAGGTTTTAGCATGTTATACTTAACAGTCAAAGTCTATTGTTTTCATTTTGCTTGAATAAATCAATAAATAAATAAGTAGAAGTGTCACTGATATTTGTGCATAGATTCTTAAAATAGCCCAAACGTGCTTTTATTCATTAATCTTTTCCATTTGATGATTGGTTTGTGCAAGACTCCCCTGATTGGTCAGGATGATTATAAGAGATCTTTACTCAATTTACAATTTATGTTTTCAAACTAGTTAATCTGTTTGAATTGTAAAGAAAAATTCTTATTTGAATGGAATTCGTTTGCCAGCATTTACAATTTATGATTTTTTGTTGAAGAATGAAATTTGGATTTCAAGTAACCTAATATTTATACAAAAAATTTCTTTTGTATCTTCTTTTTGAAAAGTTATTTTCATAGATAACTACTTACTGATCCTCAACCTTTTCAGATGTCAAGGCCCTACAAAAAACAACAGAAATCTTGATGAATCCAGTTAGAGCTTCATTAACTACATGCCGCAGGTTCTCATCCTCACCTTCGATACTGTCATCTTCAGTTCCATGGATCTCCCCCCTTCAGTTTTCAAATTTCACCTCCCACAAACCAGATTCTCCAACCAAAACCACAAATATTGTTGTAGAAGCTCAGAGGAAAGCCAAGTATATATCTCACGAAACTGCCATCAACTTGATCAAACGTGAGAAAGATCCTCAGCATGCCTTGGAAATATTTAACATGGTTGCAGAGCAAAGAGGTTTCAATCATAATAATGCCACCTATGCAACTATCCTTCATAAGCTTGCTTTGTCTAAGAAGTTTCAAGCCATTGATGCAATTCTTCATCAAATGACCTATGAAACCTGCAAATTTCATGAGGGAATATTAGTGAATCTGATGAAGCATTTTTCAAAATCATCTCTGCATGAAAAAGTTCTTGAAATGTTCAATGCCATCCAGCCAATTGCTCGAGAAAAACCTTCTCTCAATGCCATTAGCACCTGTCTCAATCTCCTAGTTGAATCAGGCCAAGTTGATTTGGCTCGAAGGTTCCTTATACACTCAAAGAAGAAACTCAATTTGAAGCCAAATACCTGTATTTTCAATATATTAGTTAAGCACCATTGCAAAAATGGGGATCTTGATTCTGCCTTTGAGGTTGTGAAAGAAATGAAGAAGTCAAAAATTTCTTATCCTAATTTGATTACCTACTCAACTTTGATAGATGGTCTTTGTGAAAGTGGAAGACTCAAGGAAGCAATTGACCTTTTCGAGGAGATGATCTCAGGGGAACAAATCTTGCCCGATGCCCTAACATACAACACATTGATTAATGGGTTTTGCCGTGAAGGGAAAGCTGATAAGGCGAGGAAAATAATGGAATTTATGAAGAGCAAAGGATGCAATCCAAATGTATTCAATTACTCAGCCATGATGAATGGATTTTCTAAGGAGGGAAGGTTTCAGGAAGCCAAGGAGGTTTTCGATGAGATGAAGAGCTCTGGTTTGAAAGCCGATACAGTTGGCTATACGACTCTGATCAGTTGCTTCTGTAAGGCTGGGAGAGTAGATGAAGCTATAGAATTACTCAAAGAAATGAAAGAGAAAGGTTGCAAAGCTGATTTTGTGACTTTCAATGTGATACTTAGTGGACTATGCAGAGTGAATAGGTTTGAGGAGGCTCTTTTGATGCTTGAAAAATTTCCTTATGAGGGTATATATCTGAACAAGGCAAGTTACAGGATTGTGCTGAATTTATTGTGTCAAAAAGGTGAATTGAAAAAGGCCATAGACTTGTTGGGTTTGATGCTGGGAAGGGGTTTTGTCCCACATTTTGCAACTTCAAATGAGTTGCTTGTTAGTCTTTGTATGGCTGGAATGGTAAGTGATGCAGCTATGGCTTTGTTTGGATTGCTAGAAATGGGGTTCAAACCTGAACCCAATTCTTGGGCTCTGTTGGTTGAATTGATTTGCAGAGAAAGAAAGTTGCTGTCTGCATTTGAGCTGCTTGATGAGTTGGCAATGTAAAGCCATTTTTCATGAAGATTAATAGAAGATATCTGAGAAGAGAGAGGCTATTGAAATTGTCCTTTCTGATCTGCTTTGCAACATATTTGATATTTAAAATCCCCGAGCTACTCAGTTTCAATTACAAATTTTAAGGGCTTTTTCTTTTTTCTTTTTTTCTTTTTATTTATAACCCATCTCCATGAAAAAAAAGAAGAAGAGAGTCTGGAAAGAGTGGTTGACCTGGTCAATAGCCTACTCATAGTTGGTCAAGAACTCAAATCACCTTTTGGGCCTGAATTAGACAGAATTTTGAACGCATGCTTCTATATACACAACGAAACTAAGTATATACACCCCCTTAAAATCAAATTACCAAAATGCATTGACCTATTTTCTTCTTGAATTTTAACTTTTTATTCTTTCAATTTCCTAAAAATTTACATCATTAAGCTCACGACGATTCATTTTATTTTTTGTGAAACTTTTCAAGGCTTTTTATGTTACTTTTTTCCTTATATTTTAAAGTTTTCCTACTAAATCTACTGCAGCGTAAGTATTATTAGTCAGATTAATTTTTGAGTTTATAATTCGGGGAAGAATTTCATAGCTAGCTTCTTCTGCATAGTCAAAGAAAAAAAAAATTTGTCAACACGTGACAACATGTTAAGGCATCCAAAGTTGTATTTCTATGTATATTAGAACAACCTTTTTATTATTAAATTTAAGGAAATTTGCATATCTGATTAATATTTTTATTAATAAAATATAAGTATGTTAATCAAAATCTCAATCTCGATGCATAGCATACATAAAAGAATTAAAATAATAGAGATCCAGATGCATTGGACGAGACCAACATAGGTAACTTAGTCAAATATATTATTACTAGTCCTTTAATAAAATTAAGTTTATTTATTTTTATTTTTGTCTTTAATGGACTGTGATTATATTAACAAACAATATTAACAACCCGTTTGACTTTTGAATTAGCACCAACCTTCAAAGTCTAGTTGATATATGTATTACTTATATATGGACTGGATTGTGCAAGCAAAACTTAACCTCCAAGAGGAACTTGGTTGATTCTTGTACAATATAAATTGTATGAGTGGGAAAAATAGATGAAGGAGAAAGATATTTTTTGTTGTTGTTGTGCTATGAACGGACGATTTACCAACCACATATCAAAACAAATGCACAAACAAGGCATAAGTTGAAGGGCTACGAAGGATGAAGACATTCTCCAACCTCGCCTTTTCTAGCAGGTAATGCACCATAACTTTTCCGACTCACGGTAGGGTTGTCTCTCTTTTAAGGGTGAGAGGGTGCTATGGATGAAAAGGGTTCTTGCATTCTTTTGGCACTTGACAACATTGTATTTACATATATGTCATCTTTTCAATGTAGATTAACATTTATAACTTATAATCAACGATTATCAAAGAATTTTAAAGACAAAATTGTCATTTAGAATATTTTGTTAGTAATAATCTACACCATAAACATTCCCTACATATATAATAAATTTAGTACCTATAACATTTAGTTTAATCTTAACAATGTTTAATTTTAGCTTAGTTTACATATTACAAGTGTACATATTAATATCCTACTTTATTAATATAATTTAACAAATATTTTCATCTTTGGAGGAGGAAAAAAAAAATATATATATATATATATATATTTATATATATATATGTTCCATCATAATATCCTACGAGAGCAGTCTAGTGGTTACAACTTTTTTAGATAATGAATTTGAAACTGGTATATATTCAAAACAAGTTAGTTACCGGTACCATTATTGATATTAATTGTACTATTTTAGTGTTAAAATATATATAATTCAATTTTAGTCTACTTTTTATAAATTCGAGTCTATGAAAACATTGGTTCTGGTTTGTGGTTCTTGGATTGTCTTTTACTCCACCTTCTAGTCTAGTCCCCACCCCCTGACCCACATGTGAATAGGGTATCAAATTATATAATTTAACTTCAGTCTACTACTTACAAGTTCGAATTTATATGGACAATTATTTTGGATTGTGGTTTAATAGGTAGGACTTGTTTAGGGACTACCATTGTATTTTGAGAATAATATCGTCAATGAGTTGTTGCAGGTTTGTGCACTGACTATGGAAGGATATGAGTGAAGCGATTTCACTTGTATCAAACTTACTAAATTCTCCTCTTACAATGTCTTTGGTTATCATAATATTTACTCATTTAACCATGAAGAAATTTCGTAGCATCTTCGTTATTTCTCCATGGATTTTCATTTTAAGTTTCAAAAGGGAAAACCTGCCATTATTCAATGGTGATTGGTGAATCATATCCATCTTTTCTTGTTTTTAAAGCTGTTACAGATTAACCATGTAGGGGGCTCAAAAGTCATTTTGGAATTTCAATGAATGTTGATCTTAAAGAGTTACTAAGGTAAATACAGATTAAGGCAAATACACCCGCATCAGGTTCCTATAAGCCTTATGGTATGCTTTTGCTTTGTTACCTGCATTTTTAATTGCAGGGAGGACTTCAACATGGAAATCTCATTATGTGATACTTCCTCAAGGGATTATAACATCTTGTGGGAATTAGCTGAGAGTTTTATCAGAGGAGAAGAAGAAGATGATGAAAATGCAGAGAAAAGTGAGACAAAAAAACCGAAAAAACACACTTTCGTTTCTGCCAAACTACATCACATATACACTTGTTTCAACAGTGAATTTCAGCTTCCATTACACCCAATCTGCAGCATACATGTGCTGCATTCGATGTCCGATTTGACAAACATAAAATCCCTTAACTTTGGCTACAAAATCAGCAAAATATTGGTTACTTGTTATGCAAGAAACTGATTTTTCAAACTAACTAAAATTTTCAAACCAAACAGAAAACTTAAAACTGATTTTGCTCCCCTGCAGCTTGCATACCAGAATTGCATGTCAGCTTCTGTTGGGTTTTTGTAACTGTTGCCGGTTACAAAAACCTTAAGGTTTTGTAACCGGTTGTTTTGAATAAATTAAATTTGTTTTAATTAGTTATATTAATTAGATTTAATTATTTTGTTTTCAGTTGCATTTTTATTTACTATATATATGTGTATAAGTCTGTAGTTAAAACATAAAGAAAAAGACAGATAAACAAAAGATTAGAACGTGAGTTTGAGTTCTAGAGAAAAAGGTGATAAAGTTTAGGTATTTTCTAAGTTCGAAGTTAAATCTTTGGTGGTGCTAAAGCTAAAGATTATGAGTATCCGTTGTATCCTGGGAGACGATCATCAACGAACCATTTGCACCTGTGGGGACGAAATCGTTCTTAAGGAAGCTGTGGTATTACACAGACCTCGGAATATTATCAAAGAATTCGTATACATGTTTTGTATTATTTCTCATGTATTTAAATTTATTTGTTAATTTGTAATATATATATATATATTTATAAATATTTGATTAATGTTCATTTAGTTTTTACAATCTTCAGAACGAATTCTATACTATTAATCTTATTTATTTATTTATATATACATACTGGTATATGATTTTTGTTATGTTTTAATATATTGCCGAAAGCTATTTTTTGTGAATTTATTTTTTATGGTCAATTTTAATTTAAATTGACCTCCTATTCCGAACGTGGGCGACGAGACGAAGAAAACGTGACAAACGGCGTCGAAAACAGAGGTCAGACGAAGGAGATACAACCGGGTCATGAAACGGGTCGCGAGACCCATGACCTGAACCAGTTGCAGGAAAACGGGTGAAGAAGAAGACCCAAAACGATGTCGTTTTGACGCTTTGGGCATTTGGGCTGAGGTAGCAGCCCTAGCATGGCTTGGGCTTGGGCTTGGTCTGGGCTGGGCATGGTCCTGGCTAGGCTTGGCCTGAGTGTGGGCTGGGCTAGGTTTGGGCCTAGGTCAGTCGGGCCCAATAGTGGGCTAAGGCACAGCCCGTTTGTAGGGCTGGCCCATGACACGTGGATAGCCACGTGGCAGAAACGTGTTCGACACGTGGTGACATGGCAAGTGCCACGTGGAAAGTTGACCAATGTTGACCATTGACTGTTGACTAATGTTGACCGTTGACCAATATTGACCATTGACTGTTGATTAATGTTGAACGTTGACCAATGTTGACCATTGACTGTGTGACTAATGTTGACCGTTGACCAACGTTGACCCGTGTTGACCGTTGACCGGCATTGACGGTGTATACAGAAATTATGTGGGTATAAACAGAAATTTGTGGGTGTATACAGTAAATCCGTGGGAATTTAAATTGAGTTTTAAACCTCAAATTTGTGCAATTTTCTTGGTGAAATTTGTGTAATTAGTATGTTGGGACAATTTTGTTCAACAACTAACGAATTTATATAATTCGTATACAGGAAATGGCAATAGAGATTAATGTTTCCTTAGACAACGTGAATACCATTCCTGTCGCAAAAGCGCCAACTTTGATGGCACCAGTTTCTGTACCCGTGAATCATGCGGAGAAACCGGAGAAATTTGATAGAAAGGATTTTAAAAGGTGGCAACAAAAGATGCTATTCTATTTGATCACATTGAACCTGGCTAGGTTCTTGACTGAAGAGGCACCAGAGAGCAATGAGACTAGCGATGTGAGTACTCTCATGGCTGTGGATGCCTGGAAGAGTTCCGACTATCTAAGTCAGAATTATATTCTGAATGGCCTATCTGATGCTCTGTATAATGTATACAGTAGCAAGAGGACAGCGAATGAGCTGTGGGAATCTTTGGATAAGAAATACAAAACTAAGGATGCTGGATCCAAGAAGTTTGTAGTGGGTCGTTTCTTGGATTATCAGATGGTTGATACCAAGACTGTGATCAGTCAAGTCCAACAGCTGCAGGTGATCATACAAGAAATCCATTCTGAGGGGATGGTGATTAGTGAAGCTTTTCAAGTGGCATGTGTTATTGAAAAACTGCCTTCAGGTTGGAAAGACTTCAAGAACTACCTTAAGCATAAGTGAAAGGAGATGAGCATGACTGATCTGATTGTTAGACTTCGCATTGAGGAAGACAACAAACGATCAGAGAAGAGGTCATCATCGCAGGCTTTCGTTAAAGCTAACGTGGTGGAGCATGGTCAACGCTCCAAGACCAAGAAATTTGCTGGAAAGAATTCCAAGCTAGGTCCCAATGGAGGGGTATTTAAATATCCTAAATTCCAGGGGAAATGTTTCAATTGTGACAGGATAGGTCACAAATCGGCAGATTGCAGACTGCCCAAACGGAAAAATAAAATGGCACATGTGGTGGAGAAACTCACCAGAGAAGTCAATGATATCAATTTAAGTGATGTAGTTTCTGAAGTGAATCTTGTTGGGTCAAACCCAAAAGAGTGGTGGATTGATACTGGTGCAACTCGCCATATACGCTCAGACAGAGGGTTGTTCACTTCCTTCGAACCAACTGAAAGTGGGGAGAAGTTATTCATGGGAAATTCTGCAACGTCTGAAATAAAAGGTGAAGGGAAGGTGATTCTGAAGATGACCTCTGGGAAAGACTTGACTCTGAACAACGTGCTGTATATACCAGATATACAGAAAAATCTGGTATCTGGATCGCTTCTAAGCAAGCATGGATTTCGCATGGTGTTTGAGTCTGATAAGGTCATATTGTCAAAATGTAATATGTTTGTGGGAAAAGGCTATGTAGCCAATGGGCTTTTCAAACTTAATGTAATGACTGTAAAGCCTAAAAATATGAATAAAGCTAGTACTTCTTCTGTTTACTTGCTTGAGTCTTCCAATTTGTGGCATGGTAGACTAGGACATGTTAATTATAATACTCTGAGGAGATTAATTAATTTAAATCATATTCCCACATTTCAAATTGACAATAAATACAAGTGTGAAACTTGCGTTGAGGCAAAGATGACGAGGTTATCATATCACACTATTGAAAGGAATACTGAACCTTTAGATATGATCCATAGTGACATATGTGATCTGAAATTTGCACCAACGAGAGGAGACAATAAATATTTTATTACCTTTGTTATGATAGCACGAAATATTGCTATGTCTATTTGCTAAAGGGCAAAGATGAAGCCTTAGGGAAATTTATACTCTATAAGGCTGAAGTTGAGAATCAACTTAATAAGAAAATTAAAGTAATTAGGAGTGATCGCGGTGGCGAATATGTAAATCCTTTTGGTGAATTTTGTGCTCAAAATGGGATTAGACATGAAGTCACTCCACCGTATTCACCACAGTCCAATGGTGTGGCTGAACGGAAAAATCAAACCCTCAAGGAAATGATGAATGCAATGCATTTAAGTTCTGGGTTACCTCAGAACTTGTGGAGGGAAGCTATTTTATCAGCAAATTACCTTTTAAATAAGGTGCCCCGGAAGAAAGAGGTGAAAACACCTTATGAGCTTTGGCATGGAAGACAGCCTCCTACAATTATTTACGAATGTGGGGGTGTCTAGCCAAAGTAGTTGTACCTATTCCAAAGAGAGTAAAGATAGGTCCAAAAACAGTTGATTGCATTTTTATTGGTTATGCACAAAATAGCAGTGCATATCGATTTCTTGTGTACAGATCTGAGGTTTCAGATATACACAGAAATACAATAATGGAATCGAGAAATGCTACATTTTTCGAGCATAATTTTCCATACAAATCTGATGAGGGACCGAGTTCGTTAAAACGAACATTTGAAGATGTCTATGATGATAGTCCAGATAGTGATCATGGACAAGATGATGAGGTTGAAGTTAGACGTAGTAAGAGAATAAGAATAGAAAAAACTTTTGGTCCAGATTTTCTTACTTACATACTCGAGAGCGAACCTCAAAGCTTTCAGGAAGCTATAAACTCTCCTGAATGTCCTTTATGGAAAGAGGCAATCAAAAGTGAAATAGATTCCATTTTGCAAAATCATACTTGGGAGTTAGTGGATCTACCTCCTGGTTGTAAACCTTTGGGTTACAAGTGGATTTTTAAGAGGAAGATGAAAGCAGATGGAACTATTGATAAATATAAGGCAAGGCTAGTATTAAAGGGTTACAAGCAAAAGGAAGGCCTTGATTATTTTGATACATATTCACCAGTGACGAGAATAAATTCCATAAGAATGGTGATTGCTATAGCAGTCTTACAAAATTTAGAGATACATCAGATGGATGTAAAAACGACATTTCTAAATGGGGATCTTGATGAGGAGATCTATATGGAGCAACCTGAGGATTTTTCTGCTCCAGGACAAGAGAGAAAAGTCTATAGACTGGTGAAATCTCTGTATGGTCTAAAACAAGCTCCAAAACAATGGCATCAAAAATTTGATTCTGCCATGTTAGAAAATGGGTACAAAATCAATGAATGTGATAAATGTATCTATATAAAAGATACAGACGATGGATATGTTATTTTATGTCTATATGTAGATGACATACTTATCGTGGGTAGTAACGATAATATGATCCAAACTACCAAAGCTTTGTTAAATACAAAGTTTGATATGAAAGACATGGGGCTTGCAGATGTGATACTGGGAATTAAAATTTCCAGGTCTTCGAATGGAATCATTCTTAGTCAGTCACATTATATAGATAAAATACTGGATAAATTCAGTAATGAGGATACTGGTATAGCCAGAACACCCATAGATATGAATTTACATCTTTCCAAGAATAAAGGAGAGGGTGTTTTCCAAATGGAATATTCTAAGGTGATTGGAAGTCTAATGTACCTGATGAGTTGCACTAGACCGGATATAGCCTACTCAATAAGTAGACTAAGTAGATACACGAGTAATCCAAACCAAGATCATTGGAAAGCGATAGTGCGAGTACTGAGGTACTTACGATATACTCGTGATTACGGACTGCACTACACAAGATATCCAGCTGTATTAGAAGGATATAGTGATGCTAGTTGGATTTCTGATATAAAGAATTCAAAGTCCACTAGTGGATATGTATTTACATTGGGTGGTGCAGCTGTAACATGGAAGTCCTCCAAACAAACAGTTATAGCTCGTTCCACTATGGAATCTGAGTTCATAGCTTTGGACAAATGTGGAGAAGAGGCTGAATGGTTACGTCAGTTCTTAGAGGACATTCCACAATGGTCGAAACCTGTGCCTGCAATTAGCTTACTTTGCGATAGTCAATCTGCAATTGGCAGGGCACAGAATATCATGTATAATGAAAAGTCTAGACATATACGTCGAAGACACAATTCCATTAGACAGTTAATCTCAACTGGAGTGATTTATATAGACTATGTAAAGTCGAAAGAAAATATTGCGGATCCTCTAACCAAGGGGTTAAATAGAGAATTAGTTGAGAAGTCATCAAGGGGAATGGGATTGAAGCCCGTGAAAGAAAAGTCGATATGATGGAAACCCGACCTATGTGACTGGAGATCCCAAGATTTAGGTTCAACAGGACAACGCAATTGTAAAGGCTGGTATGAATCACTGTGGGGGGTTTTTACCCTTACCCATTCCTATGATAAAACAGTGATAGATATAAGGTTAAGCTATGCTTTTAATGATTCTCGGATGTTTGGTAATCTATAAGGATTATATGGAAACAGAAGAATCACCTATGTGGGAGTGAAGAGGGGCCGCTTCAAGGAGAATTGTGGTGGGCGCAATTCTTTAAACTCTTGCAGAACCAGGACGATGTTCATGGCCAAAACGAACATAATAGTGAGAACTGGAAAATATCAGGAAGGGGTTCTGTGTGAGGTGTATCATCATTTACATAAATGATATAATGGTTCAAAGACATCGTGTCTACCATTTAATCAGTAAGGTAAATACATTTTTACAAGGGAAGGTTCAAAGAGTAACATCTACCTGTCCTATGCAGACTCCAACTGTAAAGCTTTATCACCTATGTGTAGAATGAGACTAGTTTAATTTATTCATGTGGGGGATTGTTGATTTTGTAACTGTTTGTAACTGCTGCCGGTTACAAACGTTTTTATTGAATAAATTAAATATATTAAATAGGTTTTAATTTGTTTTAATTTTAGTTTTAATTGTTTTGTCTGTCAGTTACTATTTTATTTTACTATATATATGTCTATTGTTTTGAGGTTAGAGACAGAAAATAGATAAGGAAAAAGACAGATAAACAAAAGATTAGAACGTGAGGTGATAAAGTTTAGGTATTTTCTAAGTTCGAAGTTAAATCTTTGGTGGTGCTAAAGCCAAAGATCGGGAGTATCCGTTGTATCCTGGGAGACGATCGTCAACAAATCACTCGCACCTGTGAGGACAAAATCGTTCTTAAGGACACTGTGGTATTACACAGACATCGGAGTACTTTCAAATACATCATATACAGGTTCTAATTTATATTTACAATATATTTAAATATATTTTATTAATTTGTAATATATAATTATATATATATATTTATAAATATTTGATTAATGTTCATTAGTTTATTACAGATATAACTTTTCCTGTGGCCTCCACTTCTTTCTCAGTAGATCTAATTTTAGCTCTAATTTCCCATTGTTCTTTCTTTAATATGTCCAACCCATTACCTATTGACTGCAATTACAGCAAATAGGAACAATATCAGATCAAAAAATTAACCGAAATTTTGTTACTTAAACAGAGGTGTATAAAGAAAGAATGGGCAAATATATATACTTTTGACTTGATCTTTGAGGTCTTGTTTTGATCCCAAAGAGTTCCAAAATTTTCCTTTCACTTTGACATTAGCAATAGCTTCCTCCATCTCCAATTGTTGGTGTTTGATCCTCTTGAGGCACTCTTCTTCCGCAGGTATTCTGTAATTTGCACATCGAATCCAGTAATATATCTCATTTACCTGTTTCGAAAAACCAAAAAAAAAAAACCAAAATTTATTTTATCAAAAATAGAAAAAACGGTTGAGACATTAGCAATTGAATGAATGCATAGTTTTGGAGATCTTACAGGGTAGTAACTACCCTTCTCCAATGATAAACTGATATCATCATCATCTATCCCTTGGCTTGCACTCATACTTCTTATTAGCCGCTTTTCCTCAGCCAAGCTTTTGCATCCATGTAGAATTTGAAATTGCAATCTCTATAGCCATTTCCATTGGTAAACAAAAAATATATATTTTTCTTTCATCTCTTTCTTAAGGAAAACAAATTTAGGAATGAAAAAAATTAAAGCAAAAGACTCGACTCCGAGGTCAATATATAGTGCTGTTTCTTACATGGTTATCAAGCTCACCCCCTAATGAAAAGCATGACTTGGAAGCTCTTTCTCTATATGCATTATTTACAAAGCAAAGCCTAGCTCGAGGGCTAGTTGTGCTGGCTATACTCGTGGGTAAACTCTCCAAAAAAAAAAGATAGTTGCAGTTTACAAAGCAAAGCCTAGCTCGAGGGCTAGTTGTGCTGGCTATACTCGTGGGTAAACTCTCCAAAAAAAAAGATAGTTGCAGATGATTCAACCTGCACCTCTACAAGGCTAAGCTTTCTCGAATCAGGCTTTCTTCGCGTTTTAGCCTTTGTATCTGACCTAATGCCTTGTTTTTAGCAATCTGTCAATGAATTTTGGCAAGAAAAAATGTTACTACCTTCATATTAGGAAATTGGATTTTAGTCTGGACAGGTCTAACAAAATTTTGAATACCACTTTTTCTTCTAAGCTTTTGTGGATCTGACATATTTGAAAGCTAAATTTTCCCATCAAATTTTTGAAATTTTGAAATTTGGATTTCAAATCTGGATCTTGACTTGGATTGAATTTGAGGAAGTGGGATTGATCATGGACCTGCTGGGTAACATTTCCTTCACAAAATTCAGTGCTCTTCATTAGCACATCAAGTTCTGACCCCTGTTTTGCCCTGTCCTGCAAATCCTCATTCTTGTTACTGTGGTTGCCTTCACTCTCAAGCTTCTGAGCTGTTTCTCTGAAATCAATTTCCAGGTCTTCCATATATATATTGATGGCTTTGCAACGCACTGGAAGTTTAAATAAAGTCTGAAGAAAGAGAAACCTGATCAGAGAACAATATAACAATACAAGTAGATTTTTTTATATTTTTATTTAAAAAGTAAGGAAACATTTCAATAGAAATCTATGGATATACAAATGCATGCATTTATACTTGAATATGGAAATCAAACAGATTACAATTAATGAAATATGTTAAAAAAAAAAAAAAAGAGTAGTTTTTGAGCTAGGATAGCTAGAGCTCTGCCTAAGTTGTCTGGATAAGCTGGAAACGAAGTCTATTTGCACAGTTGAAATGAAAATTTGAATGGAAGAAGATTATTCCAAATTTTAAATTTCTCATAGTTAATTGATCTCAAATTGGATTTTGCCTTGGCACATAGCTAAGCCTAAGCTCTTGCTCTCCACTCCGAGTAATTAAAGTCAACTCATGTAAACAATTGTATATGTAAACCACATCTTATGAATTAAAATTTTGAATCCAAGTAATGATTGTCGTTATGTCAGAATAATTAATTAAAATCGTATTTAGTATAACTTTTGAAAAGTTAGACGTAATTTTTAAAATGTAAAAATTGTTTCAGATTTTTTAGAAGAATTTTCAATCAAAGTTAATAAAAAAAATGTCTTACTCAAAAAACACTTATGAAAACTATGTAACTGTTATACACTGTATTCTCTTCACAAATGTCAATTAGTGACAAAAACGTACCAATGTTTTTAAAATACCTTTAAATTTTGACTTCGGTTTTGTCCACATATTTGTAAATGTCAGAAAAAATAATGTTGGGAAAATATTCCAGGCATTCTCTGAGCATTAGTAACATTAGATCTTTCAATTAATTATATATTAATATTTTTTCCATATGTGCCTCCCGAACTGGACATGTCAACAAAATCAAATCCAATGACTAAACTTGTGCCATAGTATTATTGTTCAGAAGGAAACATTTCTATTAGTTATTAATTACTGCTAATTTCCTTTACGTTTTAAAGTTTAAAAAAAAATTAAATATATATGACTATTGAAACTTGAATAAAAGATTAAATAAAATAAAATAAAAGATATAAAAGCACTCAAGCCTAGAAACAAAAAATCTAAATTGCAACAAGTTAAAACTAGACGGCTTAAACTATAACAAATTGTATTTTAATATTGGTTCAATATAATAGAGCATCGAAATTAGACCGTGTTAAATTTGAGAGCCGAAAGTCCAACTTTTCCAAAACATTAACCCGATATATTTAAATATCAGCAATGCCCCTCCCTGTGTTAATCCTATCACTGTATGTCAACACACGTGATATTGGACAGTCCAGCAAAAGTTGGAAGTTATACAATTAGTAAAGAAGCTCTTAATTAATTATTTGTAGAATTTTTTTTGCCACTAATGTTTTCTGAACTATAACCATTTTTCTAATTAATTGCCTATTGAACGAAATGTTCTTCTAAATAGTTGTTTGTACTATAAATATAATTTGGAGTTATTCAATTTCATATTTGATTGATTTCAAATGTTATTTTAAATATTAATAAAAATAGCTTTGTCTCATATTGTTTGAAGATAAAAGCAAATGAGATTTTTCAAGTATAAATAGTTAGTTTAAAAATTAGAATTTGCAAGAGTCGCAGATTGGAAAAGCAACAAGAATTCTTGAAGCTCTATCTTTATAAATAGAAACTTCACCAACATTAAAAAAGATCCTCGTGCATCAACGCACAACTACAACATAGATTACTTAGTTTATTTTCGTTAGAATTTACTTCGAGTAGTCAAGTACTATTTAGTTAAAAAAATTATTTAAAAGTCATTTGATCTTGAAGGCAATTGTAACCTTTTAATTATTTTGTTCTCAATAATTAATACAATCGTTTGATTAAGTTTTGATTTAACTGGCCCGTATTTAATTTTCTTTGAATTGTCATAGGTTTGAAGTGGCACACTCGCGCACTTAGAGACGATTGATTGTTGTGTTTTACACCAAATATCTTTTGGCATGCTCAATAGGACATATTATTTTTTCGACTAGGAAAATGGTGTGCAAACTCGTTCAAAGAAGCAGGAATCCGACACCTATGGCTGCATTAGCAGACGAAACATGTCGGCTGAAGATGGAAGTGAAAGGGAAGCTGGCAAGACTTCGGACACGACAGAGATGTCTACTCAAGATTCGATCCGTGAACTATCCCAAGAGCTTAGAGAGAATCATCGGAAGATGGAAAATTCTAGGAGACCCAGCAGCAAATGTTGCAAGGAATCATGGAATTACTGCACCAGCAGGTGCAGACGACCCAAGCTGCATTGATTGGCGCAAGGCTGACTAACGGCCAAGAGGAACAACAGGTGCAGGCCTACCAGGCCGTACCCAATGGCAACACGCCAAGGACTGAGGCACCGGCCTTTCAAGCTGGGTCTAATAGAAATGATATAAAGGTTATACCTGAATGGCAAGTTCAGCCTTACATTCCTCCACCGGCTAGGAACATTGTTCCTGTCGGGGGGTATACTAACAACTTAGGCCAGAACGTGAAAGATGGTCAGGAAAAACATATGGCACAAGCTTTCCAGGTTGTACCCAACATACATGGAGGGAGAGCAGATGTCCAGACATATAGCAACTTGCCAGCTCAGAACCATATTCATAACGGGGGCATGCGGAGCACTTTGGACAAAACTACAGGAATTGACACAATGATGTGCATGCCTATCAAGCAGACTTCCACGCCCCGACACGGAGGAATGAACCAAACTGGATGAACCACAGCCAAGGCATGGATTGGGAGACCGTCGAGACCATCATCCAAGAAATGATGGGCCTTGCATTCAGAAGGACCGGATGCCCGTCTTATAAGAGGTCGTACCTTGATGTTGTCAACCAGATTGAATTTCCTAAGGGATTCAAATTTCCTAACTTCACATTTTTTTTTCTGGAGAAGAGAGACAGTCTACAGTGGAGCACATTAGCCGCTTCACTATCCAATGCGGAGAAAAAGAGGCCAATGAGTTTCTAAAGCTGCGATTGTTTGCTAATTCTTTAACAGGTTCAGCTTTCACTTGATATATCAATTTGCAGCCAAACTTGATCCACAACATGCAAGAATTGGAGCAGAAATTCCACGAGCAGTTTTACAGGATTGAGCTGGAAATCTCCATGGCTGACTTATCACATCTACGACAGATGGATGGAGAGTCGATACAGTTATTTATAACTCAATTCAAAAATGCGAGAATCAAATGTCACTTGGACATACCAGAAATGGAGTTCGTCAAATTAGCACAGGGCGGACTAAGTTATAAACTCCGAAAGAAGTTTAAGGGGACAGAGTTTCATGACTTATTCAAGTTGGTTTCTTAAGCCACTCGAAATGAAGGCATTTTAAGGGAAGAGTACCAGAGGAAAAACTCGTCCAGATGGGCGTACTACAAGGACTCAAATACTGAAATTCACTTGGTGGAAGCTAAGGACCAAGAAAACATGGAAGGAACAGTTGAAGTGGATGCGGCAAAGGTAGTAGCCACACATCTAAATGTTTGCAAAGCTCTTGCCATACCAATAAAAAGCCAGAAAAGTTTCACAGCTAGTAATGGACACAAGAAAGAATCGGGTTGAACCAGAAAAGGTCTACAGTTTTGACATCTCTAAAGCTGACCAGATCTTTGGCCATCTGCTAACCGACAAGTTAATTAAATTACATGACGACCATATTTTACCTACAGCAAAAGAGATGAAGAATAAGTCATACTGCAAATGACATGGCATGTGGTTACATCAGACTATCAATTGCGTAGTCTTCAGGAAAACTATTCAGTCGTTGATTGAGAATGAGACACTAAAGTTCCCGGAGAAAGGAAATGAGATAATGTAAATGGACAAAAACCCTTTTTCCCATCGATAGAAGCGAATATGGCTTCAACAAACATCTCAAACTTGACAAGACCTAGGGTCAAGGTAGACTTCAGACAGACTTCAGGCGGACAAATATGGAAGAAGGACGTCAAGCTTGGAGAGGAGTATTCTGCTCAAAAGGTTGAATCACTCGCTACGTTGCTGAGTACCCAATGCAGACATGAGGCCAAAGAGGAAGAAAGTAAGCATCCTGCAAAAAGTAAGAACATGTCCAAGCGACTGATGGAAAGACGAAACCATAAATCAATATTCCAAAGCTTAGGTCTAAGGATGCAGGACGGACGTGGACAACGGAACGGCTGAGGCCAAAAAGATCAAGCCAAGCTGAGAATCCATGTCACTTTTTCCAAGGACCGCATGACAAGATTGGTTTAGTAGAAGATCGAGAAGCCGAAGACTTTCAAATCACCTGCTATGGAGGTAGATCGCTGGTATAATACAGGATATAAGTCATATCAGCCGCTTACCAAGATCCATAAAAGGCGGATGCAGGGCCAGCATGCCAAAAGTCGGACAATAATAGTAGCTCTATCGGAGAAGAAAAATGATGGTATCATGCCAAATGAGTTAGAGTGTCTCGACGACCTAGATGAAAGACGTGAGATTTTTCGTAGCTCTATCTAAAAAACTCAGCATCTTATCTGGAGCTCCACGAACGAAGAAACCCTTAAAGAGATGGATCAGAAGGCAAAATGCAGAAATTCAGTCGTGCTTGAATGACATGGATAATAATCGGGTAGAAGAAGAGATAGTTGTTTTTTAGCAGTCAAGTTATCAATTATCAAATTTGGAATCATGGATGAGGTGATGGTCAATGCAGTCGTTGTCTTGCCTTTGTCATTTGGATCCCAGTTTCTGTTGGCATGATAGAATAAGAATGTCATCTAGTGAAAGTCATGATCGAAAGGAAATACGAACGCATTGTAAGATGTCAGATCGGATGTTGGAGGAATCAATATTGCTTTGCAATTTTATTTGCTTCAACAAAATTACAAAGCAAAGGGGGCAATGTTTATACCATAAATATAATTTGGAGTTATTCAATTTAATATTTGATTTATTTCGAATGTTATTTTGAATATTGATAAGAATAGCTTTGTCCCACATTGTTTGAAGATAAAAGCATATGAGATTTCTCAAGTATAAATAGTTATCTTGGAAATTAAAATTTGCAAGAGTCCCACATCAAAAAAGCAACAAACATCCTAGAAGCTCTACCTTTATAAATAGAAACTTCACAAACATTAAAAAGATCTCTGCGCATCAACACACAACTACAACATAGACTATTTAGTTTATTCTAGTTAGAATTTACTTCGAGTAGTCAAGTGTTCTTAATGTGTTATTTAGTTAAAAAATTTATTTAAAAATTCTTTAATCTCGAAGGCAATTGTAACATTTTAATTATTTTATTCACAATAATTAATATAATCGTTTGATTAAGTTTTGATTTAATTGAGGCATATTTAATTTTTTTTAACTGTTATAGGTTTGAAGTGGCACGTCCGCGCACTTAAAAACGACTAATTATTGTGTTTTAGACTAACAACGGTACTCTATGATGTCGTTCCTTTTTTTTTTTTTTTTTCTCCTTCAGATTATAAAATAGTTGAAAACAAGTGTTAGTTACAATAGAAGCATCGTATTTGCTTTTATCTTCCTCCAATGTTTTGAGCTAACAATACAAATTATATAATTATCTAAGTGGTTTGAACTTAAGATCTAAACGTGTAAATTTTTAATGGTTTTTACCATCGGACTAAACTTACGAATCACATTGCTTAGAAAGTTGAATAATACTTGTTGGAGTGTGCAAATCTAAGTCTGACATTGTATTCGTAAGCTTGATCCATCGAAAAAACCATTGAAATTACATTTTGAAATCCAAAGTTCGAACTTTGACATGTTTGAAGCTCTATTGGTACTGAGTTTACTATTGTCCAAAAAAAAATTATAAATCCCAAATTGACTAAACTTGGCTGGACATCCTAAAGGATGCATTTAAAATTGATCTTTCCAATACTATAAACTTTATAGTTTGTGTGCAGTTTTGCAACATCAAACATATATCGCTGAAAGGTAATAATGCAAAAAAATAAATAAGTAAATAAAAAAAAAATCCTTCCATATAAACATGCATGAGTTAATAACACAAAATAATACTGACATTTAGTAATTACAAATGAAAACTCTTAGTTTGTGTAGAAACTAAAATCATTTCCAAACCCAGATCTAAAAAATCTTCAAAATCGATCCAAAGTAAGGAACAACATCCATTTTATTTCTCCATAGCATTCAAGAAATATATTACATGAACTTATTGGAGAATTGAGGAAATGCCATGGCTACCTACATGTATATAACTAACTAGCTAAAAGAACCTCATGAGGGTTTTTTTTTTCTTTGTTTTTTTAATTAATCTTACAGTTCTAGCTCGCTAACTATATAGCCTCCATATGGAAATACCAGCTGACTGCAAATTAGTAATTTGTAGTAATTAATCTAATTAATCTTAGATTAATTAGAAGTCCCACGTTTCAGGATGAATTTCAGAGTCCCATAATTCCGATTGCAATTCTACATCACTGCTTGATCCACTCACAAATCTTTTAAGCCTCTCTGTTATCTTCGTCGCTCCAAAGATGCACATAGAATCCCCAATCTACTTATGTACACACACACAATAAAACACAAAAATAAGCAATTTAAGTATAAATAACAAACTCACATTTTGTTTTTTTCATGGAAATCTGTTTGTTGCTGAATTAATACAGTCCAGTCTAGTCCAATGCAACAAACTGCTTAATTACCTGTGCATTAATTATGCAGTAGATAGTTTCTCCAGAGACTGAAAATTTAGCATTGACAATATCCGCTCCTCCTTCTTGAATTATACGAATAACTTCGCAGAAGACGAACTGATTAACCGACCCACTTACCAAAACCACCTCAAGAACAGAACCCATCTCGTGGATTTCGATCTGAGGCGGTTTCTGTTTCCCAGTTGCTGTGCTGCTCTCAAAGCTTAAGCAGCTCGCTGAGTGCGATCTTTTTTTACTTCCAAGCAAGCTCTCTTTCTTTGCCTCCCAGTTCTTCACCTTCGTCTCTAAACTTTTTATGTAATTTATTGCCTCGTCGATCTGATCCGGCAATGCCAATGCCTCCTGCATTTACACCATTTATACACAATATATGCATTATACACCTCATATATATATATATATATATATATATATATATATATACACACTCACGTACATACAGATATACAGATGCAGTGTTATAAGTACTAAATTTATTAACTAAATTTTTCATATCCGTGACAGTTTATTAATAATTGATAAATTAATAACGTCATGTGCTATTGTTCTGATAAAATTTCTATGGCGAAGTGTTATGTAAAAGCATACTGACCTTGGAAGTGGTGTGTTGGGGGAGGAGAGAGTAGAGCTTGGAGTAGAGTACTTTCATCTGGTCTCTTCTGTTTTTCTCAATGATTCTTCTTTCAATTTTGGTGGAAGATAATTGAGTCGCTTGCTGATCCATAATATTGATGTTTTCGTTCTTATTATTCGCTGCTGTGTTTACCAGCAATAATCCCATGAAGAAATTAGTATTTCTTCAAATTATTGCTTTTTGGGTTCTGTGAAGATGGTTTGGGTTTGTTTGAAGCTTTATGTATACATATAATACAATCCGAAATGACAACAATATGAGGTCGTCAGCATGTCCACGTCAGCTGACCAGCCATCAAGTTAGAATTTTGAATCTGCTAGTCACTTTTCTTGTTTTGGGCACGTGGGTACGTGTATTAGAATTCATTCATCTATTTCCAGGAAATTCTTACTGAAAAGTCAAAAAGGCTCTGAACCTTATCACAATTCTTTTTTTTTCTTTCTTCTTTTAGAGAAAACGCTACGAATTGTTGCGGTTACGACTTTCTCACTATATTTCACACTATGGTGGACTTTAATTTCCTTCCCCTGCTACTACATATTTATACTTAATAAATTATATTTATACGCCAATGATTCTCCGAATAAAAATATTTTCATTCTGTTATTTCCATTTTCATGAACAAAACTCATAAGAAATTCTTTTGGACTTGATAGTTTTTCACAATTAAAAAAAAGATATTTTCATGCTATAAAGATTTCAAATTCAATTTTGGACATATCTTAAATTAGAGAAATATATATATATATATATATATATATATATCGCGTACTTATATAAGTCTTATGGAACATGTAACATGTTATGAGGGGTCAAAGGTAAAAAAGATTGTTGGAAGTTATTTTTATTATTTTAAATATGAAAAGGAGTTTGACTGTTAATAATAAAAACTGAAAAAATAAAAATTTAATCTAAGGAAGATCTAGTCTTTTGTATTGAAATCGTATAGTTGATAAACATGTGTAAGTTTTTTAATCGTATAGGATGTTATTTGGATCTATCAATCAAACACCCACATGAGTTCTAAGTTAAATTAAAGTTCTATACAAAATGGTGATACCAACATAAATGTGTTTTTTCAGGGACAGTCTAGTGGGTTTCTGGTAACATGAGATTTTTGCTCAATAGCTTTAAAATATTTGGAATTATTTTAATAATCAGAATATATATATATATATATATATATATATAATTCCTATTAAATCTTTATTCATATTTCAATTTGACGTTAAATTTTTTATGGAGCATATTTTTTTCTATTGAATTATAATATAATGTTTTTAGAACTTTCTTAATTTTTATTATTAGGGTTACTCAAATCCAGATCTAACATATGGAGGAATATGGATATTATCATTGGATTGTCCCAGCATAGACTATAATTTTTTTTATTAGATTTAACAAAATTGACCAACTAACATTTTAAGCTAGGTAATTATATGAACAATATGTCTAAATTATAACACTTTTGGAATAACAAATAATAAAATTGGAAGCTAATACCGACAAAATGTTTCTGGTTAATTTTATTTATCAATTCTGTTTGTTTTTTTTTTTTTTGGTGAATAAATGCATTATACGCACAAAAGGCCCTCCACACAGGAGGAAAACAAACCGAATCATCCTTTCCTTTCTCTGGACATTATCAACTTAATATCCAAAAGGAGAAGATCAAAAGCAGAATCAATAAAACTAAAAACAGTGTTCAAACGTAAAGATAATTTAGCCACACAATCCGCAGCTTCATTAGCCGATCGAGGATTCCAAGTGAAGCTCCAGTTGAAAAGAGAGCTCTTCTCTCTAATTTGAAGGATGTCCAGCCTTGAATCCCAAGCATCAGGGTCATTACCTGCATTAATCTCTTTAACTAAGCCTTGATCATCCGAGGACCAACAGATATTATCCCAGTTTTTGGATGCACTAACTTCCGTAGCCCACTTCAAAGCTGCCAACTCTGCACAGAAAGCATTTTTACAGACAACAATTTTAGACATAATAAGAACCAAACCCCCTAAGTCATCCCTCACCACCATGGCTAGAGCAGCTCTTCCTTTTATAAAAGCAGCATATGTATTAATTTTTAACTATCCCACCAGAGGAGGGTTCCATCTTGTCCTCTCCACACTCTCCCTCTGAACCGAAAGCTCCAGTAAGGCATTGTGGTTTTCTTTCCTAAAAAGGTCTTCTACCATTTGGTTAAAGATAATCACCATTCTTTTGAATTCAAAATCCTCTTCATGAGCAATCTTGTTCCTATAGAACCAGCTGTAATACATTAAGTAGCTAAGGAAAGCTGTTTGCCATTTTGTATCTCTTCCTTCAAATTTGTTCTTCTCCGGAGTAATGCAGCTAACAAAAATATCTGTTAAATTCCTTGCATCCCATCTGTCTAACTGAAATCCTCAGCCACTTGCAAAAGCAATCCTTCTTGTCCCTTGGCACTCTTTGAAGATATGATAGAGAGTCTCCTCCTCAGCTCCACAAACCGGACAATGCTTCTCTCCTGAACCAATTCTGTTAACCATCTTCTCCCTTGTAGGGATTACATCTGCTATAGCTCTCCAAAGAAATAGTTTTATCCTATCTTGAATTTTCAACTTCCACAATTGTTCCCAAATCCCTGAAGTTTCCTCCGAAAGAGAGGTGTTGGTTATATAACTGCTTTTTACCGAGAATCCCTTTGACTTGTTATCACACCATAGCAGTTTATCCTCACAGGGGATTGATGGCCAGGGAATTTTAAGAATTAGATTAGCCTCCTCTTCTTCAAAGATTCTCTTAACCAAATCTTCATTCCAGGCTCTTCCTTCCATAATGCTCAAATCTACCACCAACCTAATAGACCCCACTTCAGCTCCCAATTTTGGCTTTGGAGTTCCCCCTGCGAGATCAGGAACCCAAGGATCTTGCCACACCTTAGTTGAGAAAACATTGCCAATCTTCACACATGCCCCTTTAATAATCCAATCTCTAGCTCTAATAATGCTTTTCCACACAAAGGAAGCATTCAGTTTCAGAATGTGTTGGAAAAAAAAGAAACCTTTAAGGTATTTGAACTCAAAATTTTGATCCACAATGACTCTCCCTCTCTCACCATTAGCCAAGCCAACTTAGATAACAAAGCTAAGTTTATATCTTTGAATCTTCTAAAGCCTAAACCCCCATTCTCTTTGGGTTTGCAAACTTCTCCCCAAGCCTTTAGAGCCATAAAACCTTCTTTTTCTGAGTTGTTAGACCACCAAAATTTCTTGACAAAGCAACAAACTTCAACCACTTCCGCCCGATAAGTCTGTGTAACTTTGCATATAAGGTAGTGGCAAAAATCATTGCAAATAGATTGAGAGGAGTGGTGGAGAAGTTAGTGTCCCCAAATCAAGGGGCATTCATGAAAGGAAGATGGATCGCTGAAAATTCTATTATAGCTCAAGAGGTTATACATAAATTAAAGAAGCACAAGGGGAAAAAGAGGTTGATGGTGATGAAGCTGGACATGAAGAAAGCTTATGATAGGATGGAATGGAAATACATTATACGTGTCTTGGAAGCTTGGGGATTCGATGAGCACTTCACTAAGCTTATTTTTAGCTGCCTAAACACAGTTCACTTTTCATTACTCTTAAATGGTATATTTCAACGTCTTTCCAGCCAAGAAGGGGGCTCCGTCAAAGGGATCCTCTTTCCCCTCTTCTTTTTATTCTTGGGTCGAAAATGTTTACAAGAATTTTAGGGAAGGAGGAAGCTAAGGGAGAGCTCAATGGTATAAAGGCGGACAGAAATGCACTAGCCATCACTCATTTGATTTACGAGAATGATCTTTTGATAATGTGCCCGGCTAATGCAAAGGAAGCTGCGACCTTCAAGAAAAGTTTAAAGAAATACTGTGACTGGTCAGGACTGGAAGTGAATTTGGAGAAATCGAATATCATTTTCTCCAAAAACATCATTAGAGGAGAGAAGAGAAAGATTCTAGAGACTTTGGAGTTTAAAGAAATGGATTCAACTTCAATCTATTTGAGTAACTCTTTAATTATGGGCCGAAACAAGTCTAAGGAATTCAGTTTGCTTAAGGAAAGGATGCAAAGAAGACTTGAAGGGTGTAAAATGAAAACGCTATCTAAAGCAAAAAAAGCGGTTTTGATCAAATCAGTTTTTCAAACTATCCCGACTTATGCAATGTCGACATTTAAGGTTCCAAGAAGAATGTGCAATTCTTTAGATGACATTGTCAAGAAATTTATCAATTCTGTTTAGAGAAGGAGATTTAAACATATTTTATCTTCTTCTTGTTTTTTTTGTTAAATAAACATATTTTATCTACGAGTATAACTAATGATCAATTCGAGTATATTAATCTGACAATTTCATCAAATTCTAATAGAAAAAAGAAAATAGTGAAACTCAATATAAATATTATGCTTAAAAATAATATAAAGAGGTATATTTTATAATTTTCTCTAATAATTATTTTCTAATAACGAACTAGAACTATTCAAATATACTAATAAGGTTTCCAAATACATATAAAGTTTTCTTGGACATGTTAATTATCAAAAAAAAAAAAAGTTTTCTTGGACATGTTTCATTTTATTCGGACAAAAGTTGATAAAGATGAAAAATTATTGGACAAATTTGGTAACAAAATTATTTGGATAGGCCAAAATCCAAGACCGGTCCTATAGCTTTCCATAAAGTCAGATGCGATGATGATTCTTTATCCAGGTGCTCAATTTTTACTCGTCATAAGACTGCGCGGATTTAATTACATCCATTTACAGCACGTGATTTTGAACCTTTTTTTTTAAATTATTAATTTCCAAAAAAAAATCAAATTAGTGGGACATAAAAAGCTCACTAGAAACATCAATTACTACGTCATTGACGATATGTCAATTTTTTTGTATTTCTCTAATGGAACATTTTAACATGTGACTAAATATAATTATAGTAAAATTAAAAGACTTGAACCTTTTTTAATTATCTTTGAATTATAAAATCTTCCCTAATGTCGTCCATATATTTAANTCCTCATCTTAGACCAAGTCTGAATAGGATTCTTGCCTTCTCTTCTTCTATTTCCATTTAATTGCTCCCACCAAGCAGAGGCTCCCCCTTTAAATTTGTAAGCTACAAGCTTAACTCTCTTCTCTTCTGGTATATTCATATACTCAAAAAATGTTTTCACAGAAGTTAACCAATCCAGAAATTCTTCTATGCCCAAATGACCATCAAAAAATTGTATATCAACTCTCATTTTAAATTCAGAAGGGTGCTGCTGATGAGTATACCTATATGGCTCTCCATAGGTGGGTCGGTTTGGAGTGGGAGCTCCAAAAAATTCAGGTTCATCATCAGAATCAGATGTGGGGGTTGACTGGCGAGGAAACTGATTGTGCCATGGGTGGGGAATGAAATTCTGGTTGGTGGTTATAGGAGGTCTGGGTCGGTTAGGGAATGAAGTGGGTATATCTGGCTGGTTTTGGTGAGGGAATGGTGGTAGATCTGGTTGGTTTTGGTGAGGGAATGGTGTGGGTAAATCTGATTGATTTTGGTGGTGTTGGCTTGGGTGGAGAGTGTTGTAAACAGGGTTGAGAGGGTTGGAGATCTTTTGAGATGTGGGCAGACGTGAACAAGGAATTTCTTGTATTCGTGTTCTGTTCACACCTGAGGACTCCATGGTTCCAGCAGTGAGAATAGCACAGAGCTGTTTAATCTCAACAGTGAGATTATCAAGTTTCTGTTCTACTCCCATGATGGATGCCCTTAAGGCCTTCATGCTCTGAAAATTTTCAAAGGCATGGCTACTACTTTCACCTGAATCAGCCATCCAAAAAAAATTTCTGTTTTCCAGAAGCTCTGATACCAACTAACGTAGGAAGTCTATTGAAAATAACCAAATCTAAAAATTAAGGAAGAAACTGAAATTTCTGTAATTTATAGAAAGGTTTTCATTAATTTTCAGAAGCTATTAAGCTTCAGAATACAAGAGAAAATGGAAGCAAAACGTAGCCGTCAGGTTGAAGATGATGAACAGTATAAATACTGTTCATCTGAGCTTGGAGATGCTGCCACGTGTACACTAGAACGCCCAACAGATACAATAAACCCTTCTCCTCTAAAAACGACGCCGTCCCATTTAAATGACTCAACTAAAATTAATTAAAGCAAAACGGCACAACCGAGAACATAAAACGCAAAGCACAAAATAAAGAAAAAGAACAGATATAGCAAGACTCCTTCGTGCTCGAGCATTTCCCNCAAACTAGAGTCTCCATAATTAATTTAAACACTTTGATACTTCAATTTTAAAAAATTATAATATAATTTCATAGGGTTAAATATAACAGATTCTATCAAATTGAAATTATTTTCATTGCACGTAGCTTCTTAACAGTCAGATTACCAGTTCTCCACATAAAATATTGGTTAGCAAATCATATATTTGAAAAAACTAGTAATCTGAATTTTTAACTATCAAATAATTGTAAGTCAGTAAATCACAAAATATTAATTAGTTTTTTCTTTTTTCAATTTCAATAAATTAGCAAAACGTAATAAATTAAATTTTAAAGATTCACGCATGTGACCCAATTTTAACAAAAATTATTAAAATTAACTCAATTTGACCATATTATAATTTTTTACAAAATTAAAAATATTAAAGTGTTTAATTAATTTTAGAGATTTAATTTTAAATAAATTAAATAATAGAGTATATTAAAATATATTTAACCCATATATAAAATACTGCCATAAACCACATGCATGCGTGATTACATATAAATCATTACATTTTAAATATAAATTGATAGTGGACTACATACAATCTCGTGTACATTAAATTTTACTAATGTGCGATTTACTTTGTATAGTCACAAATCATCTATCATATTTCAATATCGCATCGCATAAATTATATTTCAATTTCAATTTTGCTGCAATATCACTTTTTCTAAATACTTTATTTAAACTTTATTCTATTAATTTTTCACTTTTCTAAATAATTATAATCAACTAAACAACGATATCATGCAGAAAATGAAAGTTAGAATAACCACTGTATAGTTTTTGAAAATACAACAATTTAATTATCTGCAAGACTATTAAACAAATGAAGTGTCAATGTTATTAATTTCCCCTGAATGGAAGATCAAAGCCTTGAAAATACGTTTGCGGGAGAAATATCACCATTCTCACATTTAAAGTAATTAACAAGTATTTAACAAGAACTAATCATAAATTTTACGGAGAAAAACATGTTTTATTTTTATTTTTTTATTTTATGGAAAAGATAGTACTAATCATCTAGAAATTTGCAGCTTTCGCAATAATTCAATCATGCACGGATTCGAAAGTGATTGGTGCTCCGTAGTGATGAAGATAATTGATGTTTTATTTACACTAAATTTATTAACTAAATTTTAGATATCAATTTATTAATAGTAAATAAAATAATAATGTTCTACGATTACAAAAAATAAATATAATAAAATAATATTATATTAATGAATATAAAAAATTTGGTTAATAAATATGATGGCTTTAGAATTACTAATATTGGTTTAGTATATGTAAGAGCATTTCTAATGTACTTTTTAAAAAGTATTAATTTTTTTATTTTAAAGAGCAATCTTTAATTTGACAATTCCAATGGACTCTTCAAATGGAAAAGTTAAAATACATATTGAAATTTAGCTCTCCAAATGTAAAGAGTCAAATTCACTCTTCATACAAAAAATTTAATTTATATATTTATTATATCTACAATTTCAATTCACATTTAATAATTTTATTTAACAAAATATTTTAATTTATGAAATTTATTTTATAATATTCAAAAGAGAGAAAAAAATAAATTAATTATTTATTTAATAATAAAAAATAAAAAGTAGTAATAGGTTGAAATTAAATAAATTACTTTACTCTCTATTATATTAAAATTTAAAAAATATTTTTTATTTAAAAAATTATGCTCTTAAGATTTAACTGCGTTGCTATATACATGTGAACAGTGAAACTTCATGGTTGTGGGGATTTGTTAGTGGGACGCGTAGTTTAATTATTTGGACTACAAACTGTTTGTGCCAATGGCTGAATGAGACCACTGTGCAAATTTCTGCTTGACTTTGATGGAGACTTAAAGACTTTGAGGGTCCTCTTCCATTAAAAGCCAAAGCCAGTCAACTACTAAAGTTGTTGGCGTAAATGCTATGCACTAAATCAGTGGGCACTTTCTGATATAAAAATTGATAGATTCTCTACCTTCTATGTTGTTTCATAGAAATATGAGGCTTAGCTTCCTTTTGTACATTTTTTGTATCAAAATTAATTTAATTTTGAGAAAAAAGGACAGGCCAACAACAAAGGCCAAATACTTCAATTTTTCATCTTAAAAAACAAAAGATGTGTAATTAAGTCTTGGATTTTCAAGTCATCCAATTAAGGGCCAACAACAAATACAAAATACTTCAATTTTTTTTTTTTTTTTTTTTTTTTTTTTTTCAAAAGACAAGCAATTAAATTTTAGATTATGAAGTCATCCAACTAAGGTCTTTCTGAGTACAGCTTAGCAGTAGTACTGGTCACCTCTCTCATAGTGAGAGATCCCGAGTTCAATGCAGCCCAATAAACAAAAAAAAAAAAAAAAAAAAAAAAAAAAAAAAAAAAACAAAAACTAAGGTCTTTCCGAGGGTGAAATGGTACACAAAATAAATTATTGAATTCAATTTCTGAAATTTTGGTAAATTTTGATTACCAAAAAATAGTTGCGTCAATCTCCAACTGGGCTTATTATAGGGGTAGACAAACAAAAGACAATTGCATTTATAAAGAGGACCCTAAAACTAAAAGTAAGACCCCATCAAAAACTAATTCTAATTACGGAACCCATAATTAACCTCATATATAAGTTGCTATATTATTGTTCAAAGTTATTCTTTTTAAAAATAATTATCTTGTAACTAGTAGATCAATTAATAATAGCTAGACTGTAATTAATCTCCCTCACATAAAAAATTATTACTAATACATTAGTATTTTTTTCATTTTGTAATAAATTATTCTCGTTTTGTAATACAAGATCAAATTTGTTTAAAAAAATTAAATTAAAAATTAAATAGATATTAGACTATGATCGTCATTGAGTTACCTTAAAGCCAAAAAATAGCATTGGTTTCTGCTACTACAGTAATGCTACAAATATCAAATTCATTTACAAAATTGTTTACTAAAGAGATTAAAGTTATATAGTCAATCTCTTATTCAAAATTTTGGATAAATATTTAGAAATGCATTAATAGTATATATCTTTTCCAATTTTGTTTTTCAAATTTTGTTATTACGCACCCACATTTCAAAAGGTGTTATCTTTAAGTAAAGGTTAACAATATAATTACATTTGAAAGTCTTGAATTCTCTTCCTCAAATATCTCCTACAAAAATAAATAAATAAATTTTAGCATTTATTAAGAAAATACTTTCTCTCGCTTATTCAATTTTTAGCATTTACTAAGTAATTAATCACTCTCTTATTTGAATTTGCTCATAAAATTTGTTGATTTTTATATATTTTTGTTATATATCCTGGAAAAAAAATCATTTCATTTGATCTTTGTAAAAGATAAAAATCGCTTCATTTTGTCTTTGCGCTCCGCTTGCTCCCACTGTTTATAAATTCTAGTTCTGCCCAAGCCATTATCAATGATAGGGTATTTTTTAACTTCCCTATTATTGGTAATAGGATCATGAATCCCAGATAAAAATATAGTTGTTTAAATAAAAGGCTTGCTAAGTGTCCAATATAAGATGGAAATTATTTTTTAAACAGATCAAAACTATATATATATAAATATAAGATTTTGAAATAATAAAAACACCATAAAGACATTATAGTAAGGATATCATACGTGATATGTCATGTCATCCATATAGATTTTTATATAGAAAAAATATATTACCAATTAAATTTAAAAAAAATGGAATTAATATTTTATAACAATTAACGTGAATTTTATGTAAATTTGACTGGTTATTTTTTTTTAATAAAGATTTATTTAAAAATAATTAAAACATATTTAAATAATTTGACACTATTTAGATGGTATATTTTGCTAAATAAAATATTTTTATGATAAGCATTCATCTTTACAATAATGATCTAGTGGGCTATCTAGTCCATGCTATTGTAGCAGATGATAATGTGTCAAAATTATTTTAATTTTAAAATTTAAATTTTTCTTACTTGTTCACCACTGGTGATAATCACAAATATAACTGTAATTTTTGTGATAAATTTTAATTGTGAAAATTTAATTTAATTTTTTAATATTAAAATTCTAATAAAAAAATTGAACAATTTAGTAGTAACCATTAAAAATGTCATGTAGTATGTAGTGACATTTTTAATTCGTCACAAATGGATGAAAAAATTAATATATTTGTGCCATGTTATCATATGGTACTATAATATAGACTAGATAACCAACTAAATCATTTATATATATATATAAAAAAAACACGCACATATATACATATAGAAAAATTTTAAAATAAATAAATATATTTTAAATAAAAATTATATTATTAATGACTAATATAAAATTTTCAACATTATAATTAATTTTTAATAGTGATATTTTTAAATTTATATATTTTTAATGACTATCTATATTTTAATAAAATAAAAATATCATTTCCAATATATATAAACTCTAAACAAATATGGCTGAACGGAATTTCATAAAAACACTTAAAAGAAAAATAAATAAATAAATAAAAAGGAAGAAAAACAAAAGGTAGGGTTATTATGGTGCCGCAGCTGATCATGAGATGCGATTTTGTTTTCTTTGCATGCGGTATTTAATAAAAGAAAATCCTTATAAAAGATACGAGTCAATTCCCACTAATTTCATTTGTAGTGGTAAACTGAGGCTTTGCCATGAACATATAAAATATTATTAATTAGAAACTCTAATTGAAGAACTCTATAATGACGTCGAGGATATGGTGGAAATGTGTTTGAGGCTGCTTCTCAAAGTTCTTTTCACTTTTTAACCATTATTCTTATAACGTATAATTATATTTAAGTATGTTTGCGGTTTGCCTAACTTGTATAGTATTTTCCTTTTTTTTACTCGGTCACTTTTGCTTTAAGACCGAATATAAAAAGTCAAGTCAGGGTGGATATTTGAAGCTTAATTAATTAATAAATTAATTAACACTCCTAGTATGCAACAAATAACAATTAATGTTTGTTAATTAATTAATTAATTAATCAACCAATAAAGATTTTATATACAATGCAAGTACTTATCAGAAAGTGGCTGTGGGCACTCCCACATCCAATTTATAAAGCCTTCAAAATCCTACTTTTGACACTACGATTTAAAAAATAAAAATAAAATTTGTAAAGACATGTAAATCATTATTTGCTAATTAGAGTTGTTAATTGTTGCTATATTTGTCAATAAACGCAGCCTTATCACTCATTAATTTTGCAACATGAATGCCTTTAAGGTGTTGAATGTTACCAAAAACTAATTAATTAATTAACTTTTATAAATAATGGTACGGTATATATTGTTTATATTATGTCAAACATTTGAATTGATAGCCATTTTGAAAAAATAAAATAATAAAAAATGGAAAGGTTCTATCGCAAAACTCTTTATTTTAATGGTGGCGATCGAGTTGTCTTTGACGTTAAACACACTTTCTCTTATAATTTGTTTCTTCATATAAATTCAAAATATATATATTAATTTAAGGCATTGGAAAAAATTATGAGCATTAAGTATAACTTCTTATTTTTTGATAAATTGGAAAAGAGATTAGCACCAGGTCTAATCGAATAAAAAATTTAGGAGTTATTACTAATGTCTATTGTCATTTAGACAGTTTCAAATGATGTCTAGGTATAACTTATTTTCGTTTCTAAAAAACAAATCAATCAAAATTCATTATTTTCTCATATAGTAGTTTTTGATTCAAATCACCTCATCCATTCTTAAGATTAATAAAGTATAAAATTAATTACCCTTTAATATTATATACTATAATAAAATTGCACAATAGACATTCAAATTTAATGTGTTTCACGTTAAATTTTTATGTTAGTTTGATTGCTTGGCCGTTGATAAGAATTTGGGCATTCTTCAGTGTTCCTCTTCTATTTTTTAAGGTTTCCCAAGTGGGTGGTCTTTTGTTACTTATTTTTCCAAGGAGTTTGATTGATTTTTTTTTTCCATTTCCACTGGTTGTTTGAGAGATAAATACAGAAAAATGAAACAGAGAGAGAGGTCCAAAGGTCGAGAGAGATGTTGGAGCGCTCGAGATCGGAGGAGATGCAGTGGAATATGAAGAAAATCTGCAATTTTTTTTGTTTTAAATTAATTTTAAAAAATTTAAGTAAAATTATAATGGGTAATTCACTTATATGAGTAAATTGATAGTAGGTAAAATTTTAACAAAATTACAAGTTGGACTTTTTTCTACAAGGACCTTCAGCAAAGAACAATGCCCAAAAAAATCCCAAAATTACAAGGGGCCTCAAGACATTTGCCTTTCATTTTCAAATTTTTTTTTTGTCTCAATTTACTGTTAATTAACCGGTAATTATCTCTCTCTTTCTTTTTTTTTTTTCACTCAAACCTATTTTTCCTCATTGAACTTCTTTTAAAAAGAATCTTTTGAAAAATAAAAATTAACATTTGCTTTCAAATGTTGATAGAGAAATCTAGTTAAAATGAGCTTAGAAACAAAAGTGAAAGAGGAAAAAAAAAAAAAAACAACAATCAAACAAGCCAAAAAAAAAAAGCTAGTTTAGGGTGAGCTGGAAGGGAAAATAATATATTTAAAAAAAATTATTGGTGTGGAGGCTGAGGTTAAATAAATAATAAATAAAATAAAATAAAATAAACACCCAGGACCGGGGCATAAGAGTTTATCCAAAAAGAAAAGAAAATCTCGGGGCTACTATTTAGGCCCAAATTCATCCCCGTTGGCCCGACCTCATAGGCTCCAAGCCCCCCAGCCCAACCCAAGGAACACTCTCATCAGCCCACCCCAGTTTTTTTTTTTTTTGTTTCTCTTTCTCTTATTTTTTTCCTTTTCTTTTCTTCTCCTGCTCTCTTTTTCTTTCCCTTCTTTTTTTCTTTATTAAAACTCATTCATGTCAATGAAATAATTTTTTTAATAATTATTTTCTACTATTATTAAAGTTTAATTTATTTTCTTAAAATATGCATGTAGTGCTTTCTAAGTCTTCGAGTTCATATAATTTTTATTTTTATAATAAAATAATTTTTTTTGTAATTTTAATAAAATATAATTTAAAAATTTAGAGTTATAACTGAAAGTCAAATGTATTCGCACTCCTTGGGCAGTTATCAAAAAAACCAAAACAAAGATAAAATAAAATTCTCACCTGGTGGACCTGGGCCAGATATTTTCAGGTGGCCTGATAATTTGAGTTTCTGGACTTTTTTGCAATCTTTTAATATGTTCAAAATGTCTAACTCAAAAAAGCCACATCCTGAACTGGTCATAAAAAAGGCTTCGGATAACTCTAGCTTTAAAGTGGTTGAAAAGGCTTGGGATTTAAATTGTAGAGATGGGATGGATGTCATCAGTTGAGGAGAAGCATGTTCAACACTACTAAAGCTTTGCAACATTGGAACCAGGAGCATTTTGGGTATGCCCAAACTAAAATCAATCAGTTGGAAAGTGACTTGGCTAATACAAAAGCAAGGGAGGAAGAGAAGCAACGCCAAATTCGTCTAAGCCTTATCCACCAGAAAGCTAGGCTTGAGTCAATTTTCCATCAAAAATCCAGGGAAACATGGCTTAAAGAAGGGGACAAAAATTCTAAATTCTTTCATATGAGCTTAACTACTAGACGACGGAGAAACTGAATTTTGGCAATAGAAAACAGGTAGGATTGGATCCTTGAACCAGAGAAGGTTAGACAGTATTTTGTTGAAAACTTTCAACAGTTGTATCTTTCCAGCTTCCTAGATTTATCGGAAGAGATGGAGGAGTTGGGAAAAAAAGTTATCACAGACCAAGAAAACTCTATGATTTTGAGGATACCTTCCGTAGATGACGTGAAAGCTTGTGTGGGGAGACTGCACCTTTTGAAAAGTCTTGGGCCAGATGGTTTCCTTGGGTGTTTCTATAGAAATTACTAGAATATGGTAGGAGATCGTGTGACTCGGTTTGTGCAAGAATGCTTTCGGCTTAGGACAATGCCTAAAAGTGTCAATCGTACTTTTATTGTTTTGATCCTGAAAACTAAACAGCCAAGTTGTTTCAACCATTTCAAACCCATTAGCCTATGTAACTTGGCGAATAAAATAGTTTCCAATATCATTACAGATAAGCTAAAAGGGCTTATAGGGAAGATTATATCCATGAATCAAGGAGCTTTCTTGGAAGGTCGTTGCATAGCGGATAACACAATGGCGGCTCAGGAGGTGGTTCATAAGGTGAAAAGGCATCGGAGTAAAAATGGTTTGATGATGCTAAAAGTAGATATGAAAAAAGCTTATGATACGATCTGCTATCCAAAGCTAGAAAAGTCACACTCAACAAATCGGTGGTTCAAGCCATTCCAACCTATACTATGGCTATTTATAGAGTCTCGATTGGTGTTTGTAAAGAGATGGATTCTTTAGTGCGTAAATTTTGGTGGGAGACCAAACAAAATTTGAAAGGATTCCTTGCTTTGAAAGCTTGGAATGAGATTTGTAAACCTAAGGCCTTAGGGGACCTTGGTTTTTGAAAGTTCAGCGATATGAATTCTGCTTTACTTGCCAAACTTGGTTGGAAAGTTGCTGCTGGAGAATATTCTTTATGGATTAAGATGGTGGGAGCTAAATACTTAAAAGGAAAGTCTTTTTTTAACTACAAGAAGATGAAAGGGTCATCCATGGTTTGACAAGGGGTTTTGAGTGCTAGAAGTTTTATTCAGAAAGGGGCTTGCTTCCAAATTAGCAATGGCCTTCGTATCGATCTTTGGAAAGATCCTTGGGTTACGGGACTTCCCAACCGCACCTCTGTTCTCAAAGCAGGAGTGGATGTTAGGCAATGGAGAAAAGTTGCTGATTTGAGAGAGGAGGATGGCTCGGCTTGGAAGGAAGGAGTTTTGAGAACCATCTGTACTAATGAAATAGTGGAGGCCATTTTAAAAATCTCTTGGCCAAATAGTTTAGAGGAAGACTGGCTACTTTGGTGTGGTAACAGCAGAGGGAGATTCTCGATTAATGGTTGCTTTGTTATCAATCGGTGGAATGGATCTGCTGATTCAAGCCTTTGGAAAAGGTTATGGAAATCTAAGTTGCAATAGAGATTGAAAATTTTCATTTGGGAGAATCCTTGCTAAGGTTCTACCAACCCGGGATGTGCTAGGAACTAGAGTTAGGTTGGGGGAGAGTTCTTGTGTGGTTTGTGGGGCTGAAGTCGAAACAGCTATGCATCTCTTTAAGGAATGCCACGGCTTTAGAGCCATGGCTTTTGCTTGTAAATGGGGTGGAAGGTTAACAAGTGGAATTATGATTCAGTGATTGATTTGGTTGAGTTTTGTCTTCGGTTTGCGATGTAGAGATGGACAAAGATCTTTTTACCTCCTTTATTAATAGTTTACTTTTTGGTTTTTGGAAATTCAGGAATGACTTGGTTTTTAGAGGAAACCCAGATTTCAAGGAAGCTGTGACCTTGCTAAATCGCAGTGCTAAGGAATTTGCTGTCGGGTTGAGGTACTCTCCTTCCTTGAAGCAAGATGCAGTAGAAAGATGGACTCTTCCTTGTAGAGATTGGTGGAAAGTCAATTGCAACGCTTCCTTTGCAAATGGTAGAGCTGCTGTGGCTGTTGTGATTAAAGATGATTTTGGTCTCCTTGTAAAAGATTCTTCTAAACCGTGCCTGGCCTCCTCTGCTTACGAAGCTGAGACAAAAGCGGTGGAATGGGCAATGGGTATTGCAGTGAGTAAAGACGGGAATAATTTTCAGTTATCCATCGATGCTCTTCAAGTGATGGAGGAGGTTTATTCTCCCTAAGAACCAGGGGGCTGGTGCACTAGAGATGCGATACTTTCCATTAGAAGGTATCTAAAGGACAAAGGTTGGAAACCGAATTGGAATGCCAGATCATCCAACAGATTTGCTGATGCTTTGGCAAAACTTACTTTGTCCTCTGGTTGTAATTTTTCTTTTTTCTTTGAGAATCTTTTATGTATTCCTGCCAATTTGACCAGCATTCTTATTGGTGACATGACTGGTGTTTATGCTTTGTTGTAATCTCCTTTTTGGAGCCTTTTTCTGCTTAATAGCAAGTTTTTATTCACAAAATTGATTACCAAAAAAAAAAACTCAGTCATAATTTTAAAATGGGATTAATATTCTGTAGACTGTGATACATATGGTATATTGCTTGGAATATTTTCATATTAATACAGTATAGATGTTTACAAAAATACACAGTCAAATTAAAAATTAATTTGTAATGGTTATGTAGAATGCCATATTAATTAATTATGCATAATTTTTTTTAAATATAATAAACAATTAATATGATGTAATCATCTTTCCTTTTTATGTTTTAAAAAAATTCTTGATACAATAGGTTTGTTGAGTTACACTATCTAACACCACTTTTTTTAAAATAAATAGCTTTTTTGACTGTGTTTTTATTTTTATTTTTTTTATTTTTTGATAGAGTTGATAGACAAAGTCATTTGATAATTGTTTTTTAATCTCTATTTATATTTATGATGTAACAAAATTTTTTTAGTAATTAACGATTAGAGATATTCTAAATTAATAATATTTTATTGGTTAAATTAAAAAGTTGAATAAAGTTGTTGTATTAAAACATTTCATCTTTACGTTGAAAAGAAAATTGGCTCAACATACGTCAAAATAAAAAAGAAATTCAATCTAGAAATATTGATTCGCTGTTAGAAATCATAAACAAAAATGTAGCAAATTAATATGTTTGGCTAAATGTACATGTTTAGCATATCCAAATACAACAAATATGTTTAGTTTTCATAATATATATATATATATATATATATATATGTTTAGTTATATTCGAAGGGCCCCCCCCTGCTATACTTTTAGTAATTTTTTTTTAAAACCTATTGTGTAATTAGAAAATTAATACTTTTTGTCATTTTGCCTCATATTTTCATTAAAAATACTTTTGCTGTTCGAAATAGGTCAAAAAATTTAAAATAATTGAATTACTATTCTTGAATTGAGTAGATTTTCTATTGTCACAGATACAGATTTCATTGAAATATTCTTTCCTTTTAAGGAATAGTTATTTCATTATTCAAAATTTGCTTTCACTATGACAGTTGTTGCTAGAGATTCTTCTTCCAAACAACTGATTTGTACTAATCAAAACAAAAAGTGGTAGACTTACCAAGAACAAAAAACAAAAAGTGTAAATATCGGAATTTTGAGAATATGCTTTTAGCGATCCATCATTATTTAACAATGGCTTTAATGAGAGGTTTTGCTCGAGGAAAAAAATATCACTATCTTCGATGGTTTAATTTTTCGGAGATATCAATGGAAACTTGGAAAGAAATTTACAGAAACTATAGATTATCCTATTAAAAACATATGTATATAAAATAACTGGAATTTTAGTATAAGGCAATAGTGAATCAATTACAAAGATAATATTAATCAAATATTGCAAAAATGATACATTTATACTGTGCCAAAGTTAATACGCTTTGGTATTATTAACTTTTAAATTTTGCAATTTAAACATTGAACGTTAAAAATAACAATTTATAAATCGATAATAATTACGGCCAAGTGACTGTCATTAACTATTTCTTCATAGACTGCTTTCAATTTTGTTATAAAAATAAGTTTTATAAATAACAATTACAAATTTATTTGACCAAATTAAATATTAGATCAATTTTTAACAAAATTGCAAAGTAAAAAGGTAATGTTTAAACTATATATATTAATTTTTCAAATTAATATTGAATTTATACAAATATTTATGATTATTAGATTAAATAGAATTATTCTACATTGTTTTAAAATGAGAATCATTGGAATTATGAAACTTTAAAGGGGTAGTATTGAAAATGAAAATATACACTATATCTATATGAGAAGACTAAATAATTATTGAGTCATCTCTTTATATATATATATATATATATATATATATATATATATATATATAACCTTCATAAACATTTAAAAAATATTGCTTAATTCACAGTTATAACATAAATTATTTAATTAAATTTTCCTTAAAAATTTGATTTAATTAATTAACTGTTATTTAATATCCTAAGTTGGAACTTGCAACTTGCAAGTTTATTTTTCTCCAAAGATAATATCGGGGCGTGCCAAAAAGGATTTTCACACTGCCACATGGCAGTGTATCATTGATGGCAGGAACTTCCACTAAATTGGACTGAAATGGATATTTCTTCAGCATTGCCAGTTGCCACATTTCTATGTTACACTCATTCTACTAACCGTTTTTGTAATTAATTTCTTTTAATTCTAGGTGGGAATTTAAATTTTGAAAGAGGCAATAAATTTATGTCATGTGGAATTGTCTCTACGTGGACTTTTTTTTTTTTGTATACTATTATTAGTAAACAATTAATTTATACTAATAAATAAAATAAAAAATATTATTTATCATTGTTTGTGATATATATTTAATTACACTTACATATTATATAGATTTTAGATAGTTATCGATTAAAAAGTTAATTAATTCTTCTTAAGATTTAAATATTAAAAACTAAAAATTGAAATTTTTCTAAATTAATTTTTTTATATAAGCTGCTGTTTCTAGTGTCAAATAGGCGAAAAAAAATCCTCTTTTTCTTTTAATAGTTTTCTTTCTCTTTCTACCCAAAAAAAAAAAAAAAAATTTCTTTCTCTTGTTAATATTTTGGTTTTCATTTGATTAATTTATTTATCCTTCTTCCAATCACATTAAAAGCTCAATCAAACCTTTTATTTTATCACAATTTAAAAAAAAAAATTAAACTAAAAGAAAAAAGAAAACAACCCTTATTTTACAATTCGAAATTCCCAGAAACCGAGGACAAAACTTTCACTTTTTCTAGTCACTCATTTTCAGATCAATCATCACACAACTTCCACTGCGGTGCAATGCAAACCAGGCAAAGTCTCCAACAAGTCAAAAGTCAACATGGAAGCTCTAGGCTTAATCGTACGGACCGTATCCCTCACAGGCAACGGCGGCGCCGGAGCCGATCTCTCGCAGCTTCCAAGCCACTTGGCTTGCATGTATTTGTGCCTCCTCCATGGACCCAAATGCATTTTCTTCTCCTTCATGCAAGTTTTCGCAGCCGAACACAGAATCTTTATCAGAGTTCGTAATCTCTCGGCTTTACCGACGAAGACTTCGGGTAATCGGCTAATGAGCCGATTGTATTCGTCGCTAGCTCGAGCCATCTCGAACTCGGCTCGGAAATTCAGCTCGATCACCACCCTTGCTTCTTTCTTACTGTTCGATTTCTCAACCACTTCCAGATAGCTATGTTCCCCTGAAACATACAAAAATTGAAACCAATTTGACCTCCTTTGTATTGTCCTCGATTAAAAAAAAAAAAAAACGCAGCGTTTAACGTTGGGTATTATCGATATTTTAGCTATTCAAATCGGTTACCTGAAGGTAGATTAGAGGAGCTCCGCCACTTTGATTTGCAAATGGCGGAATTGTAACCTAAATTCAGAAGCCGATTGCAGATTTCTCTCTGCAAGCAATTCCGGCAACCGGAAACCACCGGTCTCTGGCAAACGCACGGAGAATTCTTCTCCCTCAGAGCCTCTTTCGTTGCCTGACGAATCTTCGTTTCGATCGAACTGCTTCTGCACAGTGTTTCCTGTAAAAATCGGAAATCCCAATTATTATTTTGAAATTTTTTGAAAAAAAAAGAAAAAAGAATTCGAAGAAACGGAAAATTGGAAAATTTGAAATTTTACCTGGAGGAGCTGTTCTTGTTCTTCCCAAAACACCTTGTTTCCCCCACCGTTGCAAGAATCTTCGTCATCCTCATCTCCATCGTCACAACCGTCGGAGAATCTGGATGTATTTTCCGGCAAAGCCTCGACGTCTTCTAAGAATCCAAAAACCATATCGGCGAGACTCATCGCCTCTCCTCCTCCTATACGTAATTGGACGATCTCGCCGGAGCTGCTCCGGCGAGAGGTCACCGGGATTTCGAACATTGTTCCGGCCATGGATGAATGACTCTCTCTGTTATGTGTTCCTTTAGAAGACGGTGTCCGAAATCTGAAGAAAACGGGGTTCGAAATTGAAGGAGAGTGGGCGTGACGCTATTTATAGTGAGGATTTAAGGAAGGCCAAGCCCATTAAGCTCATGCGGACGTACGAGACGCCGCGGAACATGAATTTCTGTTATTTACTGACATGGCAGAAGATGATTGGTATACGAGGGAGGGAGATGTTTTTAGTCATATGTTGGATTGGACAGCTAGATTCCACTTCACCTGGGGTCAAGAGTTTGTTTTTTGGATATACTCGAAATATCCTAAATTTGTAATTCTCGTTTTCTTTTAACAAAAATATTTTTCATATCTATTCCACAAGTAAAATAGTTATTTAAAAATAATTTATTTTAAAAAAATTAGAATTTTAGATGAAAATTTAGTATATAGTTAAGTACTACTAATTTGCAAATGTCAGATCAGTAAAAATTCTGCTAGCGATTATCAGATGACTATCACTGATATAACTATTATTTATTAATTATTTTTTATTATATATGATTATTTATTTTAACTATTTAATTTAAAAAGTAAATTTTTTAACAGTCATATTGGTATTTTAATCACTAATGATAAATAATTTGTTTAATTATTAATAAAAATATCTCTTAATCAAAATTGATTATGACTAATGAACAATACAGCGAACAAAATAGTTGGTAAACTGGAGAGGTTTATCCTAATCCTGGGAAGTAAGGTGGGGACCACTGGGAGGTGGAAATCAGAGCAAGTGATAGAGTACTAGACCACTAGCTGGCATACAAAGCACAAAACACACGTGGCATTAGCTAAGGATGCTGATGGCTGGCTAGGCTTATCCAATCTAAGTGGGACCAACTGTCTCTCTCTCTCTCTCGACAACCCTATTTGGGCTATTACTCTTTTGGCTTTATTCTACTACTCGTGGGACCTAGTGTAAGAAACTCCAAACCATAATGATTTTACCAAAATACATCTAAGGCACGTGGGCTGGGTTAGTGACAAAGGGAAGGGTAATATTGTCATTTCATGGTGTGCAAATTGATATTGAATTTGTTTTTTTATATCCACCATGCTTTAGGAAAAAATCTTATTCTTTCAATTAAAATATAGTAAAAATATTATAAAAAATTATTGTTATAATAGTAAAAAAATACTATCTAATTTATCAAAAAATTACTACTATATCTATATTATTATTTATTAGTTTATATTTAATTATAATTATTTTTATAAAATTTATTTATTTATATTTAAATTATAAAAATATAATAATTAATAAAATATTAACATATGTATAAATTAAATTTGTTAATATACTAAATAAAAATACTGAAAAAAAAAACTATGGAATAGGTACCTAAAAAAATAATATTACAGAAGTGCAAATTTTTGTTTTGTTTTTTGTTTTGCAAATCTAGAATTTATCTCCTACTCTTAAGTCCAACATGGAATACCAATAGACTAAGACCATTTGCACCCTTTCAAATGACTAAACAGCCCCTTACCTTTGTTGGTAATTCTGATTAGTTTAGTAAAAAAAACTACAATTAAAATAGTTGTAAAAGATAATATAATGCAGAATATGAATAATCAAATACTTTGTCATCTGCAACTAAAATGGGCGTGCAAAAATTTGTTACACCGTTAACAAATGATCAGACATTACAAATAAATTTTGTTCATATACATAATCACCAGTTTATTGAATTAACTGTTGTAAGATTAGAAGTACCAACCTTGAGAGGATGAGCTTAACTCATAGATTTCAGGGTTGTCGGAAATTAGTTTAAGCTGACAATTTTAAAGTGAGTTATTCTCAACCAAAAAAAAAATAACAAATAAACAAAGTAAAAATTGGGTTTGAAAAGGAACAACCTGAAAATTACTTATTTTATTACCAAACTCAATTTTTTCCCCTCACAGTTAGTGTCCTTCCCTATTCTTTAGGCCTATTGTTTTTTTTTGGGTTTTAGCATAATTTCATGTGGTTAAGCCAGATTATATTCCCTAATGTTAAAAACTCAATATTTAAAAAAGCTTGAGAATTTAGCAGTACATGAAAGTGTTGACTTGTCAAGGATTATTTTGGATATTTCGATGTTTTTTTATTTTTAAATAAAATTGTTAAATTTTAAATTTTAATTTTAAATGTTAAATAATTTTAATTTTGAGATCACATTGATTATCATTTCTAACAAAAATTTAAGCTAATAAAAAGTAAATCATTATTTTTTTATACTTATTTTGAAACATTAAATAGTGAAAAAAATCATTTTTACACAATCTTTTATTTTTTTCCAAGAAAGTGAAACATTGAAAAAACAATGAAAAAGTGGATTTACCAGCCAGGAAGAACGAAGAAGAAAAAGTGAAAAGAAAAAAGGGTGTAAATTAATATATTTTTCTCATCAGATTTGTTTGGTATGATCACGATTGCGATTGATGTCAACATGTTATAATGTTAAAGGGTATATTCGGATATAGCTATTCTTCATGAACTTATTCTCAGAATAAAAATAATTCAATCATTTGGAAGCTTTTTCTGTCATGATAATCATGAAGGTATTTTTTTTTTCCTGTCAGTAACATATCGTTTTCTTGCAATCCAAACAGGGTGGAAATTTGTGGGTTTTCTTTTCTTTTAACTCTTATTTTTTTTATAAATAATTTAAAGCTATTATATATTAGACAATATAGTTTATTATTCAAAAAGTAACTATTTAGCTGTCTGATTTATATAATTACAGATTTAATATGTCTAATTATACATTTCGAATGACTATAATTAATTGTTATTTTTTAAATAGTAGGCGATCGCAGTCTATATTAATAAAATCATATGTATGTATATATTTAAATATGTATGTATGCATACACACTTTAACACCATATTAGGCCCTTCTTTGCAAAAGACACCAGATGCAGCAAACCTCAAAGCAAAAAATAAAATAAAATAAAAATTGATTGGACCGCAACAAGGAAAAACAGAAACTGATGCAAAGATAGGCTGCTTAAGTTTTAAAAGAGCTTTTATCTTTTTTGATGGAAAAGGAATTGGAAACAACTTCCACCCAACTTGTTCATGAAAGGAGCTTGATCTAAATTATTAATAAAAGACTTGGATTTTGTATGTACTTTTTTAGATTGTCAGGTACGAGTATAAAATTCATTTGAAAAAATAATTTGTACTCTTAGAAATACTAATTTTTCCTCGCACATTGATGTGGATCTCACGCATGGGGATCTATATCAATGTGAGAGGAGAGTTTGGTACTCCCAAAACATCCAAAATTTGCTCCAATTAATTAGGTCTTGCAAAAGCTATGTTAAAGTGCAAATTAATTGGACCATGCTTGTCTATTTAACAATATACAATTTTAAATTCAGAAGTTCTAGATGGATTTGTAATGGTCTTTCTTTTTAGTCAAGAGGTTCAAAAATTTCTATCATCTAAGTTGGAGTTGCAATTTCTCATGTCGAACTAAGTATAATGGCTAAACATAAACAAAGAAAATTGGTCGACGCATATGGATCGACCACTAAAGGTTACATCAACCTATACTCTTCTAACTTTTTTTATTCAAAAAAAAAAAAACACAGTATTCAATTTGAAGTCATTTTTTTAACATTTAATAATAAATATGTACATCCTCTTAGTAGCATGATAATATATGTATGTATATGTATATGCCTTTTGTAATGGATGATCTCGCCAATTGTAGCCATCAGATATAAACGATTCTACAAATATAACGGTTACAGTAGGTTGTCTCTAACCATGGAATTGGGTACACTCCATTATAGCAAAGTTGCATATATATATATATATAGTTTTATTATAAAATCTATTTGTTGGGGAGTGTATGAAGCCTGATAGATGAATTTTTTTAATACTAAATACTTCTAAATGCTATACATTTTAAAAATCTATAAAAAAAACACAAAAAATAACCAACAAAATATAATTAAAACAACAAAACATACTCGATTATTGTGTTTTGCATAACATTTTTTTTAACCCAATAGTTCTAAATACTATAAAATCTAAAACCAAAAAAAAAAATTTAAAATTTTTAAAAAAATATATATCTTTGTTAGGAAGCTTATGGAGCTCAACAAGTATGTTTTATAGCAAACATTTATATATATATATATATATATATAATTTTAAAATAAGAATATCTTCATTTTATTAAAATAAAAACAGTTACAAATTTGAAATTTTCATCACTGATAGTTTATTTTTAATGGCGATATTTTTAAATTTGTCATTAAAAATATATTTTTAGTAACAGTCTACATTTTATTAAGATAAATATATCCTTATAGTAGAAGCTCAATGTATGTATGTATGTATGTATGTATGTATGTATGTATGTATGTATGTATGTATGTATGTATGTATGTATGTATGTATGTATGTATGTATGT
>QANX01002945.1:42795-101258 GCA_003254975.1 Ochetophila trinervis | reverse complement strand
TATATATATATATATATATATATATATATATATATGGTTAATTGCACTTTTCATTCTTTTGTTTGTCAAGTCTTGCGGTTTTAACTTTTAATTTTAAAAAATAACAATTTAGATTCTTAACTTTTTAATTTATTACAGATTAATCTAGTTTTCAGTTTTACTAAACATGCAAGTTGGTCAAATTTCTACATATACAAATTCACAGTTTCAATTTCTCCGAGATAAGCAAATAAAAAAACAAGTAACCATGTTATCTATTCAACATACATAAACTACTATAACAGAAACCAATGGAGAAATTAATAGTGTAGTTTTAAATCTAACTTTTTTCACAAAATTAAGAAAAATTCCATATCTCGTTAATTAAGTTGGGTGATAATTATTGGTAAAAAGGGTCAAACCTTGACAGTACATAAATTAAATCATAGAATCCAAATTACTACAATCCTAAGTTGAAGATTAGATTTGGAAATTGTAGTGCTAATTGGAATTAATCCAAAAGGCCAAATTGCAAAGAACATATAAATAATGCAACTTGACAGTTTTACCGACTAGTCGCAGAACAATGACCTCTATTTGAGTAGTTCTAAGATGACATTCAAGAATGATAATTTTGATCCTGATACGAAATATAATTTATGGTTCGTTTCAGTTAATTGTATAATTCAAAATTTACATGAATAAATTAAATTATTAATACATACAAAATTAAATAGCAATAAATATATAAATATTTTAATATATTATAGTATAAAAAATAATAAATTAATATAAATAATTATAATAATATTTTATTTAAATATATTAGACATGTTAATCTATCTAATACTTTTTAAATAATAAATTAACACAAATCGTCAACCCGAGGTGAAAAAAAATATCTAACATGGTTGGCTTTCCTAACATGTTTAAGTAGCTGTAAATCATAAAAAGCTTGTCGTTTTTGTGCTGCGTTTCAATTAGTCTCCAATCAAAATCCCATAATTACTATATACGGCACAAGTGGCTAATTAGGATAAAGTTGAGTCCTATGTTTAACATCCACTACTAGGCCAGCAAGTAATACCCAAGCTATGCATATTAAAATATCTAATCTGTTGTCAAAATTGCCAAATTCATCATAATTTCCAGGTCGTTATGATTTTTTAGGGAACCAACCTGAAGATTGCACTTTCTTTAATCCAATTATTCCTAGACTTTTATACCAAAGGTTAACCTTTTGTTGGATAAACTTTTATATACAATCATAAAACAAGTAATGGGGTGTAACAAACTATTATGGTATAACAGTAATATAAAATACTTTCTCCTATTGTTGATATGTTAAAATTGGATCATATCTAAGTTTTGAATTTCTAGAAGGTTATCAATTATTTGAGCCTCCCTTATGGAACATAATCTTGGTTTAAATAGAAAATCTTGAGTGGTTCTTCAATGTCCATTTTGATCACTTGGATTATATCAATCATAATACTTGTTAAAATTTTCAGATAAATTATCTGAAATTGTAATTGTATATTTTGTTTCCTTTTCTTTAAAACTGTAAAACCATTGTCTCCGAAACTAAGGCTATTTTTGGTAGAAGAGAAAAGCGACAGATGAAAGTCATCTAATTGTTTGGTAAGAAGGAAAATGAAAAGGGATGAAAAAAAAAAGAATAATTGCACCAGCCGGGAATCGAACCCGGGTCTGTACCGTGGCAGGGTACTATTCTACCACTAGACCACTGGTGCTTCATAAAATGATTTTTCTCAATATATTATAACAAATAAAACAAAAGATGTTTTATGGGGAAACGTCAGACATTTTTTAATTTTCATCAGTTATTAAAATTTTATTTCTGCATTCATTTCAGTTCTTTTAAAATTTCATTTGAGGATTTTCATATAAATTCTCAGTTATCACTAACTCAACATGAAAATATTATTGTTTAAACAAATCTTAATAATATTATGTTATTTTGATTAACAAAATTTTGGACTTTTGATGCAAAACATTGTTCATTACACTCTTTTGACATCTATAAATTGAAAATAAAATAGAAAATAAAAATCTTAAAGTACATTTTTATTGAAGACAATTTTTACTTAAAAACATGCTAATGATACTCATACAGGAAACACAAACAGAGAGAGAGAGGAAAAAGAAGACAGGTTATATAACTTTTAATACATTCATAGGATAAAAATCCCAATGAAACTGAAAATCTGCAGCCAATATATATAAATTGTTAAAAGAACTCTGTATTACACTGAGCATACATGAGCAAATGAATGAATTGTTAAATAATTCAATCTAAGCCAAAATTCACAAACTAGCATTTATATCCTTACCATTCTAGTGATGCCAGCCAATAACCCAGCACTTATATCTTTATTAAGCAACAAATTGCTTGCCTTATAATACATCTCTATGCAAGACTGTGGCTTCCCAACCCTCATGCAAATATAAAACCCCATAAGCTACATCCTTCTACCTAATTCAAAACCTTAATCCTCTCTTCTCAACTCAATATCATATCCTCCTTGCATTCAAATATCCTCTTGTCCAAACCAGCTTTTTCCCATTTATTCATTATACCAAAACCATGCTTCTTTTCTCACTTTTACAACCAGCCCATTAACGCTACCAAATTTATATGCTTCATTATTACCAAGCTTGAAATCTCAAGCCAAAAACTCCCTCATCCCATGTTCATTTTGGAGATAAAATTCTCTTCACTGCAACTTCTATTCCTCCTGCCAATACCCCTTTACAGATCTTTCCATCCCCTCCAAAACCAATCACATTTTTCTCCAAAAATCCCTATGTTGCTGCATAAATCTCTTGATTATCTGTCCAATGTGACCAATACTCCAATTCCTAATCTTCAATCTCATGATTCTCTTCTTTCCTATTGTTCCTCCCATAAACGAGAAACCAAACTACCAAAATCACAGACCTTTTAGCTTATAGACAGCATGTACCTTAGCTTCTTCCTCTAGCAACTCGGCGTCAATTTCTTTGCAGGGAGGGTACCTGGGCAAACTTGAAGGATTGTCTGCAAGAGGGTTTTGTAAAGAACTATTAACAGAATATTAATAGTTAGTAAAGTTAACAAAAATCATTAGCCTCAATGTAAAAAAAGAGTGTAAAGAACACAAAAATGAACAAAGCTAGAATTGTTTTCTTCTTCTTTGTTTTTATTTTTTATTTTATTTTTCTACTTTTGGGTACAATTGGAGGCAACATCCCAAATAGCTACAAACAAACTAGTCTGGGAGAAGAATCTCCCATGCAATCTTTATAAACAACCTAGCTCCTAAAAAGAAAATACAGATTAGTGTTTAGATTCTACCAATTCATTCACTCCTGATCAACATATTAGCTAGTCCATCAGCTACCTTTTACATTTTACAAATACTATGGGCCATTGAAATTTCCCAATTCTTATCAATGAACTCTCCGAATCTCTCCACCAAACAAACAAGGAATGTAATAACTATGTTTTCCTACCTACAGATAATAAGCCAAGCAACTCATAATCTTCTTTTTTTCCCATATTAAATGTCTGTCAAAATTTTTGAACACATATATACCTTGGATCTAACACATATATACCTTCGGATCTTGTGATGGAACAACCTTTAATATACCTTAAATCATTCTTATTTTATTTTTTCAGTTGAGATTTCTGAACTGATTCTTCCACAAATGAAACAGGTGATCCATGATTGATCACCTAGTCAGCTACTTTAGCAAGACCATAATCCGAAGTCAGAAGTACCAAAGGACCTATAATCAGATAAGTGAATTGACCACCAAGCCCAATGCTACCAGTCAATCGATTAAATTTCTACAGATACTATGTTTCCATGGCTGTAAGAAATCTAATGAAATATAATGTATGCAAAAAAGAAAAGAAAAAAGTAGGGTAATAGGGGAAAAAGCTGTGAAGTCTTATTCAAATTGAGTGGAGGGAATTGACCTTACATCCGAAGCCCTTAAAACTTTTAGTAGCTAAATCCCATGGACTCCACTGGGATGTTTGACCCTGATTCTTGATTAGATTCACATTCCAACTACCCTGTATTTCTTTTTCCATGAACTCTTGAATCTACAAACCCACCCAAGTAAAATTCCTCTAATCACTAGCTCATATTAAAAAAAATAATAATAATAAATGCAATGAAATCAGCAACAAAAGGTATAATTATGCATGTCTTGGATCCCTGCAATATCATCCTAGATATTGTAAGGTCATATGGGCAATCTCATCTCTATTCTTGATAAATGTAAATACAGAATTGAGAGACCATTCATCCAATGCATTTTCAAGAGCATAACTTTAATCCCTGTATGAGATACGATAATAGAAAATGCTGTTTATGTTCATAGATTTATTCAAAATTTCAATACAAATAAGATCTCTACTATACTAGTAATGGAGATGGAACAAGGTGTTTTGAAACTATATACAAATGTTGTTGGAACGAAATACAGCCTCGGAACAGTACTTGCTGCTCCACTTTGCTGCAAAAGGAGGCTGCTTTCTTCTCCAAAAATTGCAAGTTCCACCACCAGGACCCAGCAAGTAGACCATAATTCTGTTCCGAGGCTGCATTTCATTACAGCAACAGTCATATATGGTTCAAAACATCTTGTTCCATCTCCATCACTAGCATAGTGGAGGTCTCATTTGTATTGAATTAATGAATAAATGTACAAACACAAATAATGAGCCGACCAGCCCTGCTTTTATAAATGGGTTCATTTCTAACCATATTTTTGTTTTGGATAAAGTAAGCTTAAGGACATTGTTGGAGTGTGCAAACCTAAAGGCCCATGTTGGTTAAATATGGAGATCCTAAATGTACATAAAGATTGGATTACTCCCTATAGAGGATTGACATTTTAGAGTGGAACTCCAAACCTCAACATATATATTAATTTGCTCCGATCCCACCTCACTGAAACCGCCATTGTATTAGGGACAAGCAAGCAGATATCTCATTCATATTTTTTCCTCCTACCTATTTCTTTTGCATGACTACCCTGACTGGTTTTTTTTGCATGACTAACCTCATTTGTTTCGAACTTTTAACTAATCTTACTTCTTTTTTCGGTGAATAATTAATCCAACCTATTTGGTCTACCAAACTTGTAACTAATTAGGATATATAGTTCATTTACCAAAATAAAAATAAATAAATAAGTATATTTAGTTTTTTCTACCAAACTTGAAAGACCCTCTAGTTGAAGGTCAACATGTAAATTAAAGAATAAATTAGTTTTCTATCTCTTAATTATAAGATGATCAAACTGTAATACAAATTTTATGTAAATTAAAACTGTACCAAACTGGATTTTCCATGAACTTCAAAATCACCTTTTGAATCTACGAACACACCCAAAAATCAAATTCCTCTAATCACAAAGCTCAGATTAAAATCGCGGAAAATAAAAAACACAGAGACTAATACAAGAAAAAGTTGAAGTTTTTTTTTTCCACCCCCAAGAATCCGAACAGAAAAGAAAAATGTACCTCCCCGTAGCAAATTGGAGCACTCCAGCAGCACCCTCACTCTTGCGGAGCATTCACCAACTCCATCAAATTCCCTCTTTTGCCCCTCGATAACTCCATAATTTCCATTGGTGTCCAACTGTCCTTGACAATCTCAGCTTCGATCGATCGGGTCGGGCGGTCAGAAGCCCAATTTCGTTGGAGATTTTACCGAAACTGTAAAACGGCGTCGTGTTTTAATGCCATACGGATTAAAACACTAATGAATTAATTTTAATTAAGTAATTACTTAATTAGATTTCCTAATGTGGCATATGGATTTGTTTTTGGCCCATTGCCCACCCTATAGAAATAGGAAGCGGTTTTTTATGTACTCATTTCTTTTCATTCTTCCAAATATATGCTTATTGAATAATAACTAACAACCTTTCCATCTGGGCTTTCTCATTCGGCTCTCTGCATTCATTTCTTTCTTCTTCTTCTTTTTTCTTATTTTTTTTTTTAAATAATTAGACAACAATTTCCAAAAAGCTATCTTATAAAGTGTTCTTTTTTGGTGACTGTTTTTGGGATTTGGAGGGACTATGGAACATACAATCTAAATCATGGAAATTCAGTTAATATAATTAATACGTTCAGAGAGTAAAAATCCCAACGAAACTGAAAATCTGCAACCAATTTAGAACATTATGTATAGTATTTACATGATACATAGGCAGAAGAAAACTGTGTATGGAGCAAGACATGAACAAATCAATGAATTTTGTTTAATGGTTCAATCTGTTGGACTGGGTGGTAAGCTGATCAAACGGAATTGCCAATTTCACAAACTTTTTTCATCTACCTTCTTTGATTATATCCGAATTCCCAAGAGATATCGAAGACGAATGTCGAATGTCCTCGAATGTAGGATTTACCATTCCACCAAAGTTGATAGGATACTTGGACAACAAGGCAGTTGTTTTCATTTTCTGCAGCAGATTTACCTCCATTCCTTCATCTTCAGTAGTCTCAGCAGCATCAGTTTTCATCTCCAATACCTTCACAATTTCCCTCATTGTTGGCCTGCTTTGAGCTTCAGGATTCACACATAACAATGCCAAAGAAAGCACTCTCTCCACTTCCTCTGCGCTATATCCGCCCCTGGTTGTCAACCTCTCATCAAGAGCAGAAACCAGTTCACCCCTCTCCATCAGCCTCCATAACCAATCGACCAAGCTTGGCTTTCCTTCCTCAATTGGTCTCCGTCCACATACCACTTCTAATACCAATACTCCAAAACCATACACATCGGTTTGCACTGTGGCTCGACCGGTTTGAACCACTTCTGGTGCCATATAACCAACAGTCCCAACCACTATTGTGGTGCTGCTAGCCAATGTCCCATGATGGTGCATTCTAGCTAATCCAAAGTCACCCAACCTAGCATTCATATCTTTATCAAGCAGCACATTGCTTGCCTTGATATCTCTATGCAAGACTTTAGCTTCCCAACCCTCATGTAAATACAAAACCCCAGAAGCTACATTTTTCAAAATCTTAATCCTTTCTTCCCAACTCAGTATCATACTCTCTTTGCATTCAAATATCCTATTGTCCAAGCTACCTTTTTCCATATAATCATAAACCAGAACCATGCTTCTTTTCTCACTTCTACACCAACCCCTCAGGCCTACCAAATTTCTATGCTTCATTCTCCCTAGGCTTGAAATCTCAGCCAAAAACTCCCTCATTCCATGTTCATTTTGGAGTGAAATTCTCTTCACTGCAACTTCTATTCCTCCTGGCAATACCCCTTTATAGACCTTTCCATTCCCTCCAAAACCAATCACATTTTTCTCCGAAAATCCCTCTGTTGCTGCATAAATCGCTTGATTATCAATCCTGTGTGGCCAATACTCCAACTCCCAATCTTCAGTTTCCTCATTCTCCTCCTTTTTCCCCTTCTTCCTCCTTAAAACCACAACCCAAACTACCAACACCACTGACCCTACCAGTAAAAAACTACCAGCAACACAAACACCTACAACGAACCGTTTTGATCCAAAAACAGACCCTTTTGAAACAACAAAGGAAGGCAAATTCTGTGTGACCAAAGCATCACCAATTGAAAAATTGGTATTGCTGAAGCTCCAAGCTAAAATCCTATGACTCTCAACCAATTGGCCAGTTGCCCCAGTAAAACCCACATACATTTCATCTAAAAGAACACCAGAAAGATCAACAAGCTCGCTAATCAATGGCCGCTGAGGCTTCCCGCTACCTGCAGGAGCCATAGTCACATTAATTCTCGAATCCAAAAAATCAATCCACACCTGATAATTAACCCCACTAACAATCTCCAACTTGTTGAATTTTTCATCACCATCCCAATACCCCGCAGAGCGTGAAGCAATAGAAGTGAGGGAGTTAACATTCAAACCAACATGGTTAGCATCAATGTCCCGGAATTCTTGGTTCTCGAACACATCAAATTCGACAGCAAAAACATGGTTATCGGAGTTACCATCGTTGGTGAAGTTGAAAAGACCCAGATGCTGAGCCGAGCTGGTGCCACTCATACCGGTAAGAGGCGAGAACAGGAAAGCAAAACCATGGCCAGGAAGGAAACGCTCAAGTGGAGCAACAGAGAAGATGAAGGAGGTCGAGAATGAAAGCAGTTTGGAAGAAGAATTTGTGGGTTTTGTGGGGATTTTGAAAGGGTACAGTGCACGACCCATTGAGAAGGTGAAGGAGTCATCGGTGAGGCTAAGGATGGAAGATTGGGTGGTGGCTTTTCCGAAAAGCAAGAGATTTGTGGAGTTGAAATTGGTGTTGAAGACGAACTCAGTGGTGGGTGAAACTGGGTTTGAGGAAAGGATTATTATAAAAATGGTGGTTAGGGAGAAAAGAGGAAGCTTGGTGGGAGACATAGTGGAGAGGCAGATGAAGCAGAGGGAGAGAGAATAAAAATTAGTTTTTTAAGAAAAATGTTTTTGTATTTCAGAAAACACGCTATTGGGTCGATGCAAAATAAGATAAATTGAAAGTCGGTGTTTTTTTATTTTAAAAATATATATATATTTTTTTTTTAAAAGCATGTTTGAAAATTTTAAAAGAAACATTTTTTATTTGAGAGAACACGGTTTTGGATCGATGCAAATAAGATAAATAGAAAGTCTTAGGTCTTTGATTTTCAATGATTTTGTACAGCGAAGGTCATAGTTTGCGGCGTTTGACCATGAACGTATGCTTGGAGCTCCTGCAAATGGTAAGCACTAAAGTGGAAATTCCTGGAGAGAGCAACAGGTACAGCTTCTCTTCCACTGTCCCACATTTGACATATCCTTTACATCATATATATTTTTTTAAAAATTATCATTAATTTTCTACCTGTTTATTTAATTATAAAATATTAAATTTTAAATTATTTTTTACTTTTAACTGTTAAAATTAAAATTAAGTAAAAATAATTGAAGAGATACAGAAAAAACCAAAAAAAAAAATTAAAATAATATTTTCTAAAAACATAGAATAAATATAATTATAGCAAAATTGAAAAGGTTTAAATGAAATTTATTTGGGAATTGCAAACCCAAACCCAACATTTGAAGTTTGGGTTTTTAGCCATGGATAGTTGAACTTGAACGCCTTAGTTTTTATTTTTTATTTTTGGTAAATATTTTGAACAATTTTACTTGCTCAAAGTTGAATTGGTTTTTCTCTCATTTCCTTTAGTGACCCCACATCAAATTCAAACTGAGTTTTTATCTTTTTGAAAAATCTTGCTAAGTGAGTCCAATTCTATCTCACAGATTTCTCATGTCTACAAAAACAGGATTCTAACTCACAGATTTCTCATGCCTACAAAAACTGGATAATATGACCAATGACCATATATACCTCACCCGTGAACAAAAAAAATAAAAAAATCCATGTAGCTTAGAACCACTCTCTACTTAAATCCCAATAACTTAAAAAGCCAAAGAGAGTTTGATATAACATTGACAGATCATTTCATCCTATTGCTGGTGAAAACCAATTCCTATCTTTCTTAAGGCTCATACGTACCATATTTAATTTGTTTCTAATATTTGCTTATTCTTTTCTTTTCTTTTTTCTTTTTCTTTTTTTTCCCCCCCTTTTTTTGCTGTGAAAATTTGCTTTGAATACTAGAGGTGGGCGCGGTCTGGTTTGGTCTGGTTTTTTATAAAAATTCAGACCAAACCATAAATGGCGGTTTAGCTTAACAACAAACCAAACCAAACCATTAGGACCATTCAAACCAAACCAAACCAAACCTTCATAAACGGTTTGGTCCGGTTTGGTTTAACGGTTAAGACTGCGACATTTAATTTTACAGTCCAAAATAACTACAAGACTAAAATTTAATTTTGTAGTTCAAAATTTAAACTAATTTTAATACTACAATATTAAATTCAAATTAAAAATATTACAATTCAAAATCTAAATTAAAACAAAGTACTATAATCCAAACTAAAAATTAAAAATATATATTAGTTATATATATTATTAATAATAAAAAATATTATAAATGTATATAATATTAAGTGCGGTTTGCGGTTTGGTCTGGTCCAAAAATTATCCAAACCGCAAACCAAACCATTAATAACGGTTTTTTAACATAGTAAACCAAACCAAACCATTTTCTTCTACAAACCAAACCGAACCGAACCAAAAGCAACGGTTTGGTTCGGTTTGAACGGTTTGGTTCGGTTTTGCCCACCCCTATTGAATACCTTCTATAAAGCAGAAAAATATGCTTAATTTACTCCCACTTGCACATACAAAAGCGGCTCAGACTTCAACTTTCATCAAAAGAACTATATTAATCCATGACAATATACCAAAGCAGGCATTTTTGACATTTCTGTAACCGCCCACTGAAGCTTATCAAGTTGAGGAGAATTATTCTCCAGGTACAATGGCAAACTGACAAACATAAATTCATAAAATTCCACAAAAGAAGATGACAGAGAAAGCGACTGATTAAGCAAAAAAACAAGGGAAAATGAACAAATTTGTCAAAGGATTGGTGTACAGCATCCATGTAAAACATATTAACTGCTTTTATATTTTGATAATTTAATAATATAAATAGGCCACAATAGAATGAATTCATTGTCACATGGCTATCCCAAAAGGATTGTGACTATACCTGTTAGGGTAGTCTAAACAAAAGCTATTTCAAAATTGGCTAACTTTTGGTATTTTTTTTTTCTATAAGTAGAGGATTAATAGTGAAAAAAAAAAAAGTAGGAAAAAACAATCAGAGAGTATCACTGAATGGATAACAGAGATCTTAACAAGTACTAACCTATACATGGAAAAAAATCCAAATAAAATCTATAAGAGAAGGAGAGCTTAGCATGCGCTCTCTCTCTCTCTCTCTCTACCCACTTTTATCTTCTCTCTGCACAAATGGTTGTAACTTTGATGTCATATGCCTCAAAGCTATCCAGCTGCATGCCTAGAAGCAGATAGTCGATTTGCTGCCACTTGCTTCTCAGGCCTGGCTTTTTCAAGTCGAGTTCGCCGGGCGTATTCTTGGATACGCCGATCATGATCTTTAAGCATCTGATCAACTTTGTTCGACGAGACAAGTAATGGCCCAGAGACGTAAATTTTGTTCCCACTAGAACCATGACCATGCTGAAAAAAAAGAATGCAACAGATTCAACAACAGATAACCAGGAGGAAAATAGATGTGAATCGCTCAACACTAATAATAAATATGTATCATATGAACGTCTATTTGTAAACTTATACAGGCATGACTGAAAAATGAACATACAGATTCTATATATTTGAGGAAAAAGGAAAAAGAAAAAAGTAACAAATGAATTTTCTTTTTTTCTTTGGGAAATGGAAAACTTAAACAAAAACTTAAAACAAATAGAAGTATACAATGTTCTAAATCAAAACATTTAATGGAAAAAATAAAAAAATAAAACTCACCAGACTCTGTTCTTTAGTACAGGCTCTTTCGTCATCTAATGGGCGAGAAGATGGCATTCTTTGTTGCTTTCTATCCTGCTTCCTTGTAGACTCCACTTCATTAACTGGTCTTGCGTATCTCCCTCCATTGTGTGCTGTTTCTGGTCGTGAAGGACCAGATCTCTCATGCTGATCTTCAGAGGATGAAGTCCTAGCTGCTACTAAACCCGATAACTTAGCCAAGTTGGCTCTAGTTGATACCATTTGAGGATCAACATGTTCCCTCCCAGGTTTTGTGCCACCAGGCCCATGATTTAGTGGTCCTGAAAGTGAAACCCTCTTATTAAGATGCTCCGGAAAATCTTTCCTCGCATCTTTAGCAGCCTGTGACTGTTTAACTGGATCAATCAGAAAACCAGAAAGAGTTTCCTCTCGACGAGGGTTGAAAATTTCACTTAGGCTCTTTGTATTGGGTTGATCTTGTCTTTTCTGTAATTAGAAAACAAAGCAATGAGAACTAAGGATGATGATCAATTAAAAAATAAAAGCTATGACATGCTTGCTTACCCCAGAATTAGCAATGAATGGAGGAACCACATAAGTTTCCCTTTGTCCTCTCCTTTCCAGGTCCTTTTGGCTCTTTCTGCCAATTGCTCCTTGCCTATCAGAATTATGAAAAAAGTTACATTGGAAATAACAAAAACACCTAACCTTCACTCGAATAGACGCGTTAAAAGACAGATTGTTATAAGTTAGTTTGGAAAAAATAAATCTTTTGTACAATATTATCTACAAAAGAATTTAAATTAAACCAAAACAAAATGTTAAACAATAATAAACTTCAGAGTATAATGACCAAATAAATTGAAACACTCGCCATACACCAAAACCAAAAAATTTGACAAAGAAGGAGCCACTTATAACAAATTGGGCCGTCATTCTTATCAGAAAGAACAGTGAATGTGTGTAGCTGAGAACTGTTTACCCGCTGAAGATAAATATTTTCATCAAACCATGACATGTGCTAAGGTTGTTATGGCAATTAGAACCTTTAAAAATAGAATGGGTTATGCAACTTTATTACAAAATCAGGGAACTACTACTGATATACCACACCAACTTGTCAATTAACAATCATAGAATGAAAGTAAAAATTAACCTATACAACATGTACCTCTTTGCTTCTTCCTCTCGCAACTTGGCATCAATCTCTTTACTAGGAGGGTACTTGGGCAAACTTGAAGGATCACAGGCAAGAGGTTTTGTTGTAAAGAACTATTAAAAGAATGTTACTAATTAGAAAAGCTAACAAAAGCCACGAGCCTTACTGTAAAAGAGTATAAGAACACATAAATAACAAAGCAAATTGGAAAAAAGTGCTTATATGATATAAACTAAGAAATGATGTATGACCCTAATGCATTTATGTAGCTATTTGTAAGCATCATGTATGACCCTAAAGGTGAGTACAAGAAAGGGGAGCTACAGACAATATTGTGATCGCAAAAACAATGAAATCCTAGGCTAATATAAAGTCTTGCCTTTGTTAAGCGACTTCCTATTTTACTACAACTTCAAGTTCTTTCTCCCTATATGTCAATATTATTTACTTCTGACGATACCCTTTCTCTTGTAGGCACAAGAAATCGCAAATTCCTTTGCCAATAGGCCAAAATTATCAAATAAAGATGCTCTACCATGGGAATATATTTTTATGAACCTACAAATGCATGCAAAAAGATGGAAATCAGCACTCATTAGTCCTTCCACTTTGTGCACTTGTAGAATAGTAGACATATCATGCAGGCCTTGATTTCAAATCTCACTATGATTAATAGTGTCATGTTTTCTAGAATACAAAATATCACCTCACTGTCAAGAGCAAAAGCTGCTGTTCCACGACCTCCAGGATCCACAGAAAGTAAGATCTCCATCAGCTTAACTGCAGCAGCAGGAAGATCTTTGAATGTCTCTGCCACACATCCTCTATAAGGATGTGGAGGCTTCATAACAGTCGCATGTCGTAAGTGCAATTTACTCCAGTAATCCTCGGATGGTGAGCCACATAGCTTAAAAATTTTATGCAACTGCTCAACCTACATCAAGAAATAAATAGGAACCATCTAGACGTTATATGTTTGAAATTTTAGTAAAAGAGAGTCGAAAACATTCTTCAGTGATGCATATTACAAGAATTTGTCAGATGAGAGAATAAGATAAGAAAATTCCAAATTTAACGATTGTGAACTATGAAGTGGACTTTGAAGATAAAATGCGTTTGAAATAAAGGCATGGTTTCCATGCCTCATGCTCATTCATGAAGCATGTCTTGCAAAATTAAACATAGCTAAAACATTCATCAAATGTATCAATACCCTTAATGTATTAGTGTCAATGAAACAAGTGTAGCCGGAAAAAAAAAATATATATATCTTAAATTTTTACCTCTGTTTTTCCAGGCAAGATAGGCTTTCCAGCATATAATTCTCCTAGGATACAACCAGAACTCCATAGATCGACTGCAACCCCATAGTGTGAGGCTCCAAGTAAAAGCTCTGGTGGTCGGTACCAAAGAGTAACCACACGGCTTGTCAATGGAACATTGTGGTTAGGATCATAGAAACTAGCCAGGCCAAAATCAGCAATTTTCAAGATACCATGGTTGTCAATGAGAAGATTTGAACCCTTTATGTCACGATGCAGAACACCATGACTATGACAATGATCAAGTCCGCTAAGAAGTTGTTGCATGTAACATTTGACCTGAAATGATAATTAAAACAGCATTAGAATTTAGGAAGTGCACAAGCAGACACCAACACAGGATCATTTCAATGTTGATTCTTGTAAGGTACGAGAACTGACAAACAATAATAATAACTCACCTGGGGTTCTGCGAATTTTATGCCAGGACGTGATGCAAGTCCTGTAAGATCATGTTCCATATACTCAAAAACAAGATACAAGCTGCAAGATGTCCGTGATGTGATCAACCCTTGCAACTTTATTACATTAGGGTGATCAAGACGACGCAAAATAAGGATTTCCCTTGCCATAAACTTTACACTCTCAGGGTCAAGATTATCAAATCGGACTTTTTTCAAAGCAACAAATTTATTGTTAGTAACGTCACGAGCCTTGTAAACACTACTATAGGTTCCTTGCCCAATCTGCCAAAAGAAAAAAATTGAGAAATAAGTATATCAACTAGGAGATAGTAATATGCAATCAAACCTCCAGAACCATAAGAAAAATTGAAGGCTTTGCTAACTTTCAAGAGCATAATTCACCATCTCTAGTTATTCTAGCAAGCATTGTTAATCTAACATATTCGATACAAATCTTAATAAAGGAACATTGGTAGAGATCCCAAATTGCAGACTTTGCAATTTGTTATCACAGTTTTTCTATCACAAGAGTACTTGCACTGAATTCTTTTCCGAACATTCTATTTTTCCATAATAAGTTGCAAGAACATAGATCCATTCAACAAAAACTTCCCTGCATCTAATCAAACTAGAATTCAGAAAAGAAAAATAAATAAAAAAGAGAAAGAAAGAGAACAAGAAGCCAGAAAGGAAAGCCTAAATCATTTGTTTGACAGGTCAATTATAAGGTGACTGATTGCTGGATAATAGGAAAAGTCAGAACAAATATGAAGGAGAAGATGATCATACTTTATCTAACTTCTCAAAGGTATCAGCACGCCGCGGTAACCATCCTTTGATAGCTTCAGCTGCAGCTGCAGAAAGCCAACCAGGCCACCCTGCAGCGACCTGCTCACCTTCTGTAGCCTTTGGAATTCTTCCGGAACCCGGATGGTTGACAACAGCAACTTCAGCAGCCATCTCTTTCTTCTTCGTTTCTGTTTGATCATCACAGGGTCTCATAGAGCCATTGGCTTTCTTATCAATCAGCATAACTTTTACATCACCACGACCCAATCTCTCTTTCTTCCAAACACCCTCTTCTCTTTTTGAAGAATTCAACCTCGGAGCTTTCAATTCCGAGTATTGTTTACTTGCAGACAATCTCCTCACTGGGCTTTCCCGGCTGTCTTCGACAGCCGAAGTCTTGGAACACATGCAACCCATATTTAACTACAAAACAAAATTAAAACACCGGCCAAAACCTCCTTCCCAAGCAAAAAAAATCACCTCCCAAAATCAATCCAAACCTTCCCAAAAACTTCTCCTTTTTCCCACATCGGAAAGATTCACACCAAAACTATCAGCTACCACTTTATCACTCAAAGAACTTCATGCTTTTATCCTATACCCAGTTCATAAAAATTCCAACAAAATTAAAATAACTCCAAAAGCATAGAAATTTTTAACTTCAACTGCACAAGACCATTTACAACAGCTCTGAAGAAAAAAAGGAGCTTTTGAACCCCAGAAAGAAAATCAACCTGAATTTTCCCAAAAAGCAAATACTACTCAGAAACCCAAATTAGTCCAAATTAAGATACACGTATATTAGAAGACCACCGTACAACAAAGACTCCACAAAAATTAATCACTAACCCAGAAAAAAAAACCCTTTGATTCGTACCTTATCTAATGAAGAAATTTTGAATGAGTCAGACTAATAAATACAGAATTCCTTGAAATCGCAGACAGGTTAATAAAAAGACTTGAATTGAGAGAGAAAATGGAAAATAAAAAGAGGCATAATTACCAAGAAAGAGGAGCTTGAGTGGCTTGGTCTGAATTTCAAAAGCATTCAAAGGTGGATTTTTTTATTTTTTTTTAATAATATACAAAATTAATATTATAAATAAATGATAATATAAGAGACGGCTTTTGCCGGCTATTGCCTCAGTCAAAAAACCATACTTTCCCTTTCTCTATAAACTCAAACAGTGTCTCCATCTTCTCTCTCTCTTTTTATTTTTATTTTTTTTATTCCTCTCTTTTTCTTTTCCTTATTGGAAACAGTTGGACTTGGTTTTGTTTGCGTTCTAAGAAAGTTGTTGCGCTCTGTTTGGCATTTCAGTGCCTCATTAACGCGATTTAATTAGAAAAACCAACCCATATTTTGGGTCATAGTGAAAATGATAGAAAAAGGAAAATAAAAAATAAAAAACAATGTTTCCTATTTATATTTTTACATAATTTTTTTGTTTTTGTTTTTAATTGCTTTTCCATATTAAAGATTTCTTACTTACTTGGCTTACTTTAGAGGACTTGAAAACTGCAATCCATTTTATTTTATTTTGTAATAAAGAAAATAGAAANGTATTTCACTTCACAAATGCTGGCAGCATTAATCTAAATTTTGACACCTATGCTTCATAAACTTAACTGATGAGAACTGATGTTGCCAATTTTTATTAAATTTAAAAAGCATAAAGACTAAATATGATTTATAAAAGATAATTTATAAATCCGTATAAAATTACCAAAAACACTTCTTATTATGATGTATTCGTCTTTTATATATAAATAATGAAAGGGCACAAACATTTTACTAACTTGTTTGAGAGGTTCATGTGGGAACAATTTAGTGATAATATTCACACTCTTCCATATGTGAAATTCTGAATTCTAATTACCCGATCATAAAAATAAAAATAAAAACTTTTTTACAATGTGGTATAGCAAATAATAATGTCATTATCTTAATTTTTAAGTTGTATTAAATTTTATTTATCATTTTAAATTTTCACTTAAACATCTTCAATAATACGTGAATTATTATGTACATGCTTATTTCTAGAAAAAATATATACATGTATAAACAATTCAAAAATTGGTTAAGTACAAAAAGAATATTAGTTAAATATTTTACTAACAATTTTTTTATCGTGAAAAAACAAATGACTTTTAAGAAAAAAAGTATTATTAAGGAAAACTTTCATCACATCACATCATTTTGACATTTATTTAAGACATTAAAGAGTATTTTTTTTTTTAAATTAATATTTATATTACTTATGTGAGATAATAATTTTCACCCTCCACCTCTTATGTATATTTGATTATATTTATTTTTCAAACAATAAAAAATGACAAATTGTTTTACGAAACTACTTGGTAATTAAATTGGTATAATAGTTGGTGCTGTATCATTAATCTTTATGTACTGTTCACATAAAGTATGAGGATGATCTGCATAATTTGTCAACATTATATGTCAAAAAATATGATCCCATGACCACTTAATTTTTAATTAAATTTGGGTTCTCAATTTTTATTTTTATTTTTAGTTTTATTCTAATCATTGCACTTTTGTTTTTTAATAATAAATGTTCATTTTTTAAGTTCGGTTAATGTAGAGAAAAAAAATAAGAAAAACTTTGCTCAAATTTATCCGAGGCAAAATATTGTGCTGCTTTTTTATATATTGATGTTGTCTTTGCAACAAATAAAATACATGATAAAAAAATTAAAAACCCAAAGCATGAGGGAAAAAAAATTTAAAAAAAAGGGAAAAATTATTCATGTTTTTACTGGTGGCAAGCTGGCAATAACTAGAGCTTTTTACATATCCTATAGTTTAGTGGCAAAGCTTGTTCCAAGGGCAGTGGAAAGATACCTAGACTTTCCAGAACCAAGGTTGTAGGACGCCAATTTTGTCTTATTTATTTGTTTATCAAGAATTTCCACAAGAAGTTGATCCCTCTTCCAATTTGAAAAGGGTCTCAGATGGTTCACGTGAGATCCAAGATCGATTACAGTATGTTTAATCCAAGAACATGAACAACCTTTGACACCACTACTTACAGATACTTATAGTCATCCATTGCCATGTTAAAGAAGTGGAAACAGAAAATCTTTAAGGTTGTCTTTTAAATAATTTTTTTTTCTTAATGTGTTTTAAATACTTTAAACAGGATAATAACACGATTTCAATTGAATTTTCACTTGTTTCAAAAGTTTAAGCTGATTGGAAGTAGACTTTCATTTTTTTTAAACATTTTTTCCAACACTCTCTTCACATGTAGGCCTAATTTTTTTTGAGTCCTTAGTTTTTTAATTTTTCTAGGTGAAATTGTTGAGTTTGAAACCCAAAACTTCAAGATTTAGACTTTGATACCAAGTTTAATTTCCACTTTTTCTAAAAAATCAAACTGATAGGAGATGTACTTTCATTTTTTTTAATCATTTTCTCTATTATTTTCAATAGGAATTCTAATAAAACCAACCTACTCTTACTTTTTGGTGTTCCGTTCCTATAGGGGACTTGCAGGACTGGCTCTTGCGGTTTTCTATATATTATGTCTGCGGCTTTTTTTCTTTTTTAAAAGAATGTTATGTCTGGTTTTGAATATTTTTAATATGAATTTAACAACAAATGTGAGGATATTAATTATTAATAAGAATGTGGATTACCTCACTTAATTTTATTTAAACTTTATTTCTTTATATAACAATGTCTAACGTAATTTCTTCTTCTTTTTCTATTTTATTTTATTAATATAACAATCAGGTCATCCGGTTGGCAGATTTTGCTACACCTNGATTTTGCTACAACTTATACAAATTTCTATACGTTTTTCATAGGTTTTGTCAATAATAAAAATAAAAAAATTAGCTTAATTTTTACTTCGAAAAACATATATGAAGAAAGAAAAATTCAAAAATTAAAATAAAGAGATTAAAAATCAAATATAATAGAACTTGCAAACAAAAGATGCTAGTATAGAAGGCAATACTCTGTACTTCATAAAGCATGTCTTTAGGCAGCGACCGTGAGTACTCAGTGCTTAACACTTGGGTAACAGTTGAAAAAAACATTGAAACATAACTCTGTACTTGGGAAGATTAAACTGGTTGAACAGAAAGTAAAACCGGGCCTAATTCTCTATGCTTCTTTTTTTTGGTAAATAGAACTGCTATTAAGCACAAAAAGCCCAAAAAGGGATTACAAAGGAGAGCATTCTGAAAGATCGGTGACATAAATGTCACTCAACTCTTTCGGAAAGCTTCTTAAATTAAAAGAAGAAAACATTACATTTTTGCCTTCATTCAAAGCCATTTTTGCCACAAAATCAGCAAATTGATTAGTGGATCTCTCATTCCAACAAAGACTCCAGCTATTCTCAAAAAGAGTATTTCGAATATTCTTGATTGCTTCTCTAGTGAACCATCCCAAAGGTTCTTTAAAGGAGTTAATTTCATTTACCACCCCCAATGCATCAGAAGAGAAGCAAAACTTTCTCCCTTGCATTTCACAAGCAATGCTAGATGCCCATTCTAAAGCCTTCACCTCTGCCTCATAAGCCGAAGAAAGGCTTAATAATTTCGTCCTTGCTACAAGGATAAGACCATTCTCATCTCTGAATACAGCTGCAAGGGCTGCTCTTCCATCTTTAAACGCTGCATCGCTGTTCACTTTTGTAACCCCAATCTCCGGAGCTTTCCACCTAGCCACTGGTCGAGAATGATCAAACGTAGATGAATACTGCAAAACTCCCGAAAAATCTTGAACACTATGGTCCACCCAGCATCTTTTCTCCAATATAGATTGCTGCCCTTCAAACATAATAGCATTCCTAAGGCCCCAGAAGCAGTAGAAAAGGGTAGCCATAAACACTGAACAATCAGCTTTCTCTAACTCCCCTTTACACAACCAATCAGGTGGGGTAATACAATAGTCAATAAGTTCTGTGATGTTTGAAACCGGCCAGGAGTCCATCTTCCCCCCCCGGTTGCAGCCAAAAGCCAAAGCTCTCATCCCTGAACACTCCTTAAAAAGATGAAACCGATTCTCTTCTTTTTCTCCACAAACCATGCAAGAGACATCAATTCCTTCAAACCGCTTGCTCAAGACTTCCTTGGTTGGTAGAACGTTCGCAAGGACTCTCCAGAGAAAAAGTTTCAGTCTCTCATGAAGCTTAGACTTCCAAAGGGACTTCCAGATTCTAGGATCCCCGGATGTACTTTGAGTGTTAAGATCATAGCAGCTGCTTACTGAAAAGGCCCCAGACCTACTCCCAACCCAGCAAAGCCAGTCTTCCATGGCCGAATGAGGCCCTTCCATGCTAAGGATCGCCCTTGCTGACTCCTCAGTACAAATATCCTCTATCAAAAAGGAGTTCCAATCTGAATTGTCTTCCAACCGAAGGTCCACCACTCTACTCCAGCGACCACCATCCACTCCATCCTTTAAGGTGGGAATTCTCCCATCTAAGTTCGGGATCCAAGGATCTGTCCAAGGGTTCACTTTAAGACCGTTGCCAATTTTGAAACAAGCTCCTTTCAATAAGAACTTCCTCGAGCTAAGGATTCCTTGCCAACCCTGAGAGCTCCCTTTAGCTTTTCCTAGTTCAAAAAACGATTTTCCCTTTATGTATTTAGCTCTCAAAATCCTGCACCAAAGGCTATCTTCCTCTCCAGCAATCTTCCATACCAACTTGGCTAGTAAAGCTGTGTTGATGTCTTTAAAATATTTAAAACCGAGCCCTCCTCTAGACTTGGGTTGACAAAGTTCTTTCCAAGGTTTTAGAGCTAGGAAATGTTTCGAATCCTTCTTTGTTCCCCACCAAAAACGCCGAATCAAACCATCAAGCTCTTTGCATAAACCCAAAGGTAACCTTGATGTGGACATAGAGTAAATAGGTATAGCTTGAATAACTGAAGAAATAAGCGTTGCCTTTCCCGCTTTCGAAAGGAAGTGTTGATTCCATCCTTCAATCCTTTGACTAATTCTGTCCCTCAAAATTTTAAAATCCAAATTCTTATTCCGGCTTGGAAGAAGATTGTTTCCCAAATAAATCGACCCCTTTTCCATATCTTTAAATCCAAAGATATTCTTAATATCCCTTCGATCTACCGAATTTGTATTCTTCGAGAATAGAATACTAGATTTATTCATATTTGCTTCTTGGCCAGACCAACTAAAGAACCGGTTCAGACATCTTTTGACAGCCAAAGCATCTTCTTTTTTGGCCCTACACATAACAATCAAGTCATCTGCAAACATGAGATGAGAAATAGCTGGAGCTGACCGACTTATCTTGATTCCGTGGAGACTTCCTTCCTCTTCCTCTCTCGAGAGCATTCTTGTTAAAAATTCAGAGCAGAGAATAAACAAAAATGGCGATAAGGGATCGCCTTGCCTTAACCCTCGGCTCGGGGAGCAGGTTCCAGCGATTCCACCATTGATGAGTAAAGAGTACTGAACTGAACCTAAACAACACCCAATCAGCTTTTGAACATCCTTCGAGAATCCCCAAGCATTCAAAGCTTTCTCCACAAAACCCCATTCCAACCGATCATAAGCTTTTTTGAGGTCCACCTTGATCATCATAAGCCCATTTCTTCCTTTGTGCTTCTTTATCTTGTGAGTTACTTCTTGTGCAATGATCGAGTTCTCCGCAATCCACCTACCTTCAACGAACGCTCCTTGGTTAGAGGATATAATCCTTCCCATCAGCTTCTTCAATCTGTCCGTTAGAATTTTGGAAAAAATCTTGTAAACAAAATTGCAAAGGCTGATAGGGCGGAACTCATTGAAGTTGCTTGGCTGTCTAGTTTTAGGAATAAGGACCAGGAACGTCTTGTTGATGCTGCTGGGGACTTTCCTCAATCTGAAACACTCCTGGATGAACCTCACTACTCTTCTACCAACCGTACTCCAATAGCTTCTAAAAAAGAACCCTGGGAAGCCATCCGGTCCTGGACTTTTGAGGGGATGCAGCTTCTCCATGCTTAACCGAATTTCCTCTTCTGAAGGAATGCTAATAATACTGTCATTTTCCTGATCGGTGATACATCTGGAACCAAGACCCTCCAAATCACTAGGACAAATCGGGTAATCAGATTTGTATAATTCCTCAAAATTTCTAACAAAGTAATCTCTGATTTCCTCTTTTTCCACCAGCCACTTATTGCCATCTTTTATAGTCACTATGCTATTCCTCCTTCTCCTCATTGTTAAGCTCATGTGAAAAAACTTTGAGTTTTTGTCTCCTTCTTTTAACCACACCTCTCTCGATTTCTGTCTAAGGATGGACTCCCATCGAGCTCTCTGATTTCTTAGGTTATCCATAAGGGTCCTCCTTCTATCATCTTCTAAATTGCTATCCAAATCCATCTCCTCCAGTTCCTTCTCCATTCGAGTGATCTCTGTCTGAGCATGCCCAAAACAATTTTTATTCCAAATTCTGAGGGCTTTAGAAGTATTAATTAAGCTCCTCCTGAGTTGATGACTTTCCATACCATCTTTCCATCCTTCCTCCCAAGCTTGTTGGACTACTTCAAAGCTAGACACATCCGAGGCCCACGCTTTCATAAATCTGAAGGGTCGATTAACAAAAGGCTGCTTCACACCGTCAGTCCTGAGGAGAATTGGGCAGTGGTCTGAGAATTCCGGAATTAGATGTTCAACTGTTGCTTTAGGGAACATCGTTATCCATCTGTGATCAGCCACTGCCCTATCTAATCTTTCTTTGATACTTGCCAACCCGCCTCTTCCATTCCACCAAGTAAAACGCTTGCCACAAAAGCCCAAGTCAATCCCTCCTATATCATTGAGGAAAGTTTTTAAAAAAAGCCGCTTCTTCCCTACTGCTCTTCCTCCCAATTTCTCCTGATCATAAATCACTTCGTTGAGGTCTCCTATGATTAGCCAAGGCCTCTCTACTGTTTCTAAGAGTCTGGTTAGATTATCCCAGAAGACACTTTTTTCCCCTTCGTAGGGGGTACCATGACAAGCCACTAGATTCCAAAGATGAATACCCCTCAAATCTTTTACCACACAATTTATAAACCTATCTGAATGCCCAACACATTCTAGGTTGACTTCATCTGTCCACATTAAAGCTAGACCACCCGCCATACCTTTAGCCTCCACCAAAAACCAGTGTCTAAAATTTAGCTTTCTACACACTTTTTCCATCTTTCTCCGATCACATTTAGTCTCCATAAGAAATAGACAGTCTGGATCAAATTTCCCAACCACTCTTTTAAGATAGTTGACTGATTCCATTTGACCCAGCCCTCTGCAATTCCACGAGAGAACTTTCAGAGGTGAGGGTGGGGCATGTGATGGCCCGCCTCCTCGGCCAACTGAAAATCCAAATTCCTCTTTGCATTTTTGCTACTCTCCGGCTTTGAGCTACCCTCACCATCCCTTTCTCCCTTTTCTGCTCTCCTTCTTGCGACCTTCTTCCACGACCGAGGGGTATTTTCTTTACTAGTATATTCCCTCCTTTTTCCTTTATTTAAAAGTCTTGCACTTTTTCTTGCTATCGACCCATTCAGCTGAGAGACATCTTCCCTAGGCTCCATTACAGATGCCACAGCTACAATACGGGCTTCCTTCATAATTTCATGCGGGCTATCCTTCCATTCCAAAGACTTTTCCCTGGGGGATCCAGTTAAGCATAAATGAGCTGGCCTTTTGAGATTGGGCCCTAGCCTTTCATTTATATAGATTCCACCTGGATTGGGTCTTTCTTCAGCCCGGCTCAGGCCCAACCTATTCTCTAGTTGGCCCAAACCGGTTTCCTCAGCCAAGCTGTACCCGATTATGTCTTGAACCATCTTAGATGCCCATAGGGTTATATCCATAGGTTCAGTCCCATCCTTCCGTATTCTCTCCATCACTGCCTTTTGCAGCTCCTCAAAATTTCCGGAGTCCAGTCTCTTCACAGTCAGGTTTAGGGCCTCTGCTTCCCTCCTCTTTGCTATTTCTCTAACTGAGCTCTCTGCAACTTTTTCATATTGCAGGCTTGTGGTCCTCTGTCCATTGGATTTCGCGTCTACCTGCTCTACCTGCTCCGTAGTGGAGTGCTCCTCGGGAATCGTGTCCCTTTTCTCTCTCCTTGCAAGAACCATCGGCAGGGGGTTCCGGTCTAATACCGGTGCTGGGTTGAAGATGAGGTTTCCGACATGTTCCGATCTTAGCCACGGTCCGTATTTCTTAGCCACTTCTCCGTTTGCCGAAGAGATCATCACTGCATTCTCAAGGTGGCACCGTCCAGTTACATGAGATAGAACCCCGCAGTTGTAGCAGAAATCGGAGAGCCTCTCGAACTTGAACTGCACCCAAAGTTCTTCACCGCCCTCTCGTTTCTGAAAGAATCCGGCTGGAAGAGGATCCTCCGCTTCCACATCCACCCGAATCCGAAGGTAACGTTGCCCGAAAACATATTTCTGCTTAGCTGTTTCTCTGTGTAGGATACCTAATTGATTCCCAATACTCTCGGCCGTTCCTTCGTGCAGATAAATAGGAGGGAGGCCGTGGATTTGAATGTGGAAGGAGGTGGTTTTGAAAGATATTTCTGAGATAGTTTTGTCCTCTGGCCACTCCTTCAGAATCAATAGCGATCCATTTAGGGACCATGGTCTGCTGCGATATACGAACTCCCGGTCCTTCGAATTTCCGAAGCTAAATTTGAAGATGTTTTCTGAGATTTTGTCAATTTGGACCTTTCCTTGGAGTCTCCACGTTTTATGAATAATTTCAGCTAATGTAAACCTCCTGAAAAGTCTAGTTGTGAGGATTTTTCCTACCAGGATTCTTCCAGTGAGTGAATCCCCTTCCTGGCTTCTTGGCTGCAAAGACAGGTTACCCAAGGCCTCCTGAATAGCAAGGGTTCTACTCTGTTTCTGTTCCATTGGCTGTATTTCTGTCATGTTGTTGTTCATAACTATCTGGATAATTTAGCTATTAAGAACTGTATGTAAGGATCAGATCTGAATGATCTTAAGAGGACTTTCAAGCCTCGGAGAGCAATATGCTCTGGATTTTTCTGGTTTCAGCTCAGCTTATTTTTAGATGCTTTTGATGTCCATGCTGGTTGCAACGGAAACATTCAAGGTGAAATGGTCTTTGGTTCCAAGTGCAACATCAACCAAGAGAGTTCCTGGAAAAATCAAAGAACAGAGACATCCTTGCAAATTGCTCATCATATAGATTTACCATCAAGAAGTACTTGCAGATTCACGCATGCCTCTTGATGGCATTGGTGCAGGAGATCCAGAAACTGCTTGTGCTATCAATATCGTCTTCTATATGTTGCAGGTATAATTTATTTGTTTATGTATATTTTTAATGGACATGTATATGTTTTCTTCCACTACCATTATTCTTTAAAAGAACTCGAGAAACAATTTGCATTTTCAAACCACATTCAAATTCCATTAAATCGTATCTGCATTAATTGTCAAATCAAACTAACGAAAGAGAAGCTACTAGCTAACAACAAATTCAAGTAACGACCACTAACCCAGGAAAAATAATTTTGCCAACTTTAGCAGTCAAATTTGGCTTTCCTTCGACCTTTTGGGAGTCTGTCTCGTTCCTCATATTTACATAAGATGACAGAAGGTCTTGAAGCACATTATCTGCTATGGATAACCATGGGCTTCCAGAAAAGTTCCCTGTCACTCTGTTACTTTCTGTGAAAAATTTGAGCAAATAAAAACAAAAATAAAAACATTGCAATATCAACCCAAAAAAGAAAAGAAAAAATAAAAAGAAACAAAGAACCCAGCACAGTCAATAACCTAAATTAGAAGACTGATAACAAATTTACCTATATAAGAATTGACCAAAGCTAGAGGCTTTTCACCATTTTTGCTGACAAAGGATTCCACAGAAACAGGCTCAAGAGAAACAGAAGCTGGAAACTGATCGCCATCATCATCATCACAACCAATGACAAACCATCTGGATATAGCCTGACTTCCATAGACGATTTTCCCACTCCTATCCCTGTTGGCTCTGGACGATGACGACCTAAAGTTGAGATTTTTCTTGAATTGAGGAACAAGCTGCTCTGGACTCGGTGAAGCCCTGTCCGTGTCATTTGATTGTCGCTTATGTGGAGGAATATAAGCCATTAAAGAAAATTTGGAACTCTTTTTTTTTTTTTTTTTTAAAGAGGAATATGAATTTTTTTACTGGAAATGATAGAGAGGACAGGGATAAAACAACAATTTCTTTAAAATCGCGGTACGAGGATCCTTTGTCTTTGGTTTTGGTGTTGAAAAACTAAACCAAATTTAATAATTTTTAAAATATACGAAAATATTGTAAGAACTCTAAACGTTTAGGAATTACAATATGTAAGAGGCATAATAGTTGGCTTTTTCATCTTGTGGTGTTTGTTGACGGATATACTTTGTTTGTTTGGTGAGAAACAGTGGTAAAGTGAAAGTGAAAAAAGTAAAGCCATATAGAATATTTCTTTTTTTCTTTTTTGATAATGAGGGTTGCATTAAAGCACAAAAAGCTCTCCAGAACGGAGGGATCAGAGAAACAGTAGCTACAATAAGACCAATCTGGCCAATTCCAGAAACTCACTAGGCACAGAAATTAGATTACAACTGTCAAAAACAAAAACAAAAACAAAAGGAATGCCCCGAGCCAAGGTAGTCTTTGCCACTGCATCTGCCAGTCTGTTGGATTGTCTTGGCCTCCATGTGAGCTCCCAACTGGTGTCTTTAAACTGGTTTCGAATTGTAACAATGTCATTCCTGAATTCTTGAAATCTACTATCTCCTTTACCGCCCTCTGATCATCACAGTTCCACTCAAAGTTGTTCCACTTCTTTTGTTTAGATGTAACAGTAGCTTTGAGGATGGCTGAAACTTCAGCCCCATGAGCCGAAAGACAATCACAGAGAGAGGCCTCTAAAGTGATGATATTTCCTTTGTGATCCCTGATCACCATTGCAAGGGCAGCCTTTCCTTCTTTGTAGGCTGCATCAATATATTTTTTTTTTCTTATTCACCAAAAAAATATATATATGTATGTTTTATTTTTTCACCTTTATGATAAAGAATTTTGATTGCATAGTAGCAAGTACCAAGCAATTTCAGCAAGGAGCAATAAGAGTGTTGCTCATTCTGTTTGTAAGTGGGGTTTTAAGTATTCAATTAGTGGGACTTTTTCTCCATTTTTTTTGTCTTTTTTCTTTTTTGTAAACTCTTTAAATTAATTGATGGATCAACAGCCGGTCTTTGAAAGTGCCAAGCAATTTCATAATCAATTATGAAATTGTACAAGGGATTTTTGTGAATAAATTTCCAATTTCCTTAATTATTTACAAAATACTCCTTCTCACTCATTGAAAAAGGAGGGGTAATTCCGAGATTCCAGAGCTGATAATATATAAAATAGAAGAGATAGATTAATAGAATCCGCCGCCGGCGATGATACTACAGGAGCCTTCTCCTCCTCACGAGGTTCACTCTCTCTTTTATTGTACCTTTTTAGTTCCTTTTAATACTCAAATGCTCAGATTCAGAGAGTGTCTTATTAGTTTCTTCAATATAATCGATTTTATAACCCAAAATTTAGAAAGTTTACTACTTGCTAATTTAAATAGAGACCCATTGTATTCCTATTTCATTCTTTTCTATATCAATTCTGTGTACTCAATGTTACAATTTTGTTTTTTTGCACAGACATATTCTGAATGGCATGGTCACGATTTTAAGGTCAATGAGATTTTTTATGACATTGAGTTTAGCAAATATGATTGATTGGTAATACCAGGAGGAGGACGATCTCCGGAATATCTTGCTACGAATGAATCGGTTTCAGTGTTGGTGAGAAAATTTATCTATGTTGAAGAAGCCAATTGCTTCTATTTTCCATGGACATTTGGGATTAGCAGCTGCTGGTTCTGCAAAGCTCGGATATGATGTACTATTCTGGGGTTACATATTTATGAAGGCCATATATTAGGCTTTTTCGTGGAAGCACTAGGAGGCAATATAACTGGTTCATATAAAAGGGTGTTTTGTTTCTATGTTGAGTATATATGTAATGCTCTAAATATTTTTCTTACTTTCTACTGCAAATGAGAGAAATGACGACTCAGAATTGTGCCTTTTTGATAATTTGCGCTTTTGCAGGATTACATGGAGGATTATGAGGTAAACCTACAATGAGAAGCGGGGTCATACAATTTCCTTAACAGCTAACTTTAATGGTCTAGAGAGCTCGAATTATGATGCTCTTGAGTATTTGGCATTGGATGAGACTGGCATTGCATTAGTGCAGCAATTTATGGAAGCCAAGAAACCAGTTGGATCAATCTGTCATGTACAGCTGATTTTAGCAGCTGCTAGTAGCCATAATAAAATTGACATATTCATCAATTAACAAGTTCTTAATCAATGTATCTTTATATATATATATATATATATATATATCCAGATTATGGTAATGTACATGTATTATGTAGGGAAGGAGATGTACAGCATACCCAGCGGTGAAACTGAATGTGGTTTTGTCAGGAGGAACTTTGTAAGAACCTGAACCAATACATTGGTGCTTCACTGATGGAAATTTGTTTACTGGAAGCAGCTTGGCCTGGCCACCCTGAGTTCATTTCTCAGTTTATGGCATTGCTAGGTGTTCATATCGTTTTAGTTGCTGCTTGAATATAATGAAATCACAAACTTTCTACTTACTAATGAATTTGTGTATGACTTGTCCTGTTTTGTGTTCAAACATGCATAAGCTCTGTTTCTTAATGAAGATTGATCGCTTTGTTTAGATATTTATTCATGTAATTGCTTTCAATTTTTTAAAAATTCAGTTGCAGTTCAGAAGACCAATATTGTAACTTGCAACTTTTAGACCAATATTCACTTTTGGTGCATTTTGATACTACAGGTTTTGATGTTTAGCATCATAATCTCTTTTTTTTCTTTGTTTCTTTTTATTTTTTTTATTTAAATTTTTAAATTTTTTATATCATCATCATCATCTCACATTATATGGATTGTATCTTTTTTCTCATTTCTTTCTTTTTTGGGGTGAATTATCTTTTCCTGATTTCAATTGAAGATCAATAAACCATTTTCATTGTGGTGTGGCGATTTTTCGTCTTGGATCGGGCTTCTTGAATCCTGCAAAACCGGGGAAGAAAGATTGGTCAGAGGGACACCGGTGTAGTGCCTGGCGTTTCCCCTCCGATGCCTAAGTCAGTGGAGCTTCCAATTAATGGGAGTAAATAACTTGAAATAAAGCAAAAAGGGAAGAAAATGGTAAAAATGGGGGGGAAAATGGTGAACAAAGGGGTTGGTCGGTTTGGGTGATTTTTGGAAAAGATGAACAGTGATTTTAACTTTTCTAGTTGAATAATCAGCCAAAAGGGGGTCTTTTTCTCAACATTCAAGTCAAAATCCATTCAAAATGGGTCCCAAAACCCCAAAAAATGTGAGCTGTCGTGTGTGAGGGAGGAGGAAAAGAGAAGGGGTAGGTGAGGGTTTGTAGAAGAGTGAGGTTGGCGGCTGCCTAGGGTTTTGTGCCCAAAAAATATATGATTCCCCATTTTTCCTTTACCTTTCTTATTTATTTCCCCTTGGATGGCCAGGATTAAAAGTTAAGGGTCTTCTTTTAGATGGATGACACATGACCCTCTTTACATTTATTTTTGGGTTTACCACATTACCATCATCGAGCCTACCACACAGAAATTGAGTGTTTATTTTATCACCATTAATAACAAGGTATTGGTCCCATTGGCAAAAACGCCTATAACAATAGCCCCTAATTGGTGCAATCTAGGGATTGGACCAATTTAAGAGATAAAAGATACTTGTGGGCGCGAATACCGAAGTTTGAATATTTGAATTTCAAATTTATTTTTTTTTGGTGCAGCCTTTTCGGGTTGATGGGATGTGCATTTAATGCACGTCGCACGTCTGCACGCCTCCCCTTTTTGTGCGCCAGTTGAGCCCGTAGGCTTATCTTCTTTCCTTTTTCATTTCTTGTCTTTCTTCTGGTTTGCGATAGAGCTTCGAAAAAAATTTCTCCTTTTCTTTTTTTTTTTTGTTGCTGACCGTTCGTATGCTTTCGTATGCCATCTTTTCTTCTAACTCATTTTCATTTTTCCTTTTAGGCTGGGTTTCTTTAGATTTGCGGAGAGAATGGTCTTTTCTTGTTTCCTTCACTCTCGGCTTTGTCTCCGGCATCTCTTGGTGTAATTGTAAATGATGCCTCCTTTTTCCGTTGTTTCATTTCTAAGCTGTGAAATGTTTGCTGCTGTTGTCTTCATGCTTTTGTCTTTGAGCGGTGTGATGTGTTGATGTTTGAACCGTGGGCACCTTAGCTTTGTTGTTTTTGTGTTGCATGATTATGCTGCTTGCGAATTTATTTTGTTTGTGAAACTATCTTGGGTGGAAACCGAGGGTTTGGGCTTTGTGCCAAGGCTCGGGATTGAGCCTTAGTTCGGTCCTGGGCTGAAGCTGGGACCTGAGCGGAAGCCATGGGACTGAGGCTGAAGCTGGGGCCTGAGCGAAAGCCATAGGACTTGGGCTAAAACTAGGGCCTAAACAGAAGCCAAGGGACTGAGGCTGAGGCTGGGGCTTAAGCGGAAGCGACGGGACTGGGGCTGAAGTTGGGGAGCGGAAGCCACGGGACTGGGGCTGAAGCTGGGGCCTGAACGGAAGTCACGGGACTAAGGCTGAGACTAAGGCCTAAACAAAAGTCACGGGACTGGGGATGAAGCTGGGGCCTGAGCCGAAGCTGCGAGACTGGATCGAAGCTTGGGACTTGAGCGGAAGCCACGAGACTGAGGTTGAAGCTGGAGCCTGAGAATAGGCCACGGGACTGGACCGAAGCTCAGGACCTGAGCGGAAGCCGCGAGACTAAGGCTAAGGCTGGGGCCTGAGCAAAGGCCACGGGACTGGAGCTGAAGCTAGGGTCTGAACGGAAGTCACGGGACTAAAGCTGAGACTAGGGCCTGAACAAAAGTCATGGGACTGCGGCTGAAGCTGGGGCCAGAGTCGAAGCTGCGGGACTGGATCAAAGCTCGGGACTTGAGCGGAAGCGCGGGACTGGGGCTGAGGCTGGGGCTCGAGCAGAAGCCGCGGGACTGGAGCTGAAGCTGCGGCCTGAGTGGAAGCCAAATGACTGAGGCTGAAGCTGGGGCTCGAGCAGAAGCCACGGGACTGGGGCTGAAGCTGGAGCCTGAGAATAGGCCACGGGACTAGACCAAAGCTCAAGACCTGAGCGAAAGCTGCGGGACTGAGGCTCAGGCTAGAGCCTGAGCAGAAGCCACAGGACTAGGGATAAAGCTGGGGCCTGAGTGGAAGCCAAGAACTGAGGCTGAAGCTAGGGCTCGAGCGGAAGCCACGGGACTGGGGCTGAAGCTGGAGCCTGAGCGGAAGCCACGAGACTGAGTCTTATCTCGGAGCTGGGCAGAATCCACGAGACTGGAGTGAGGTTCGGCTCCAGGTGGAAACTAAAGGGCTAGGCCGAGGTCCGGGACGTGGGCGAAAGTCACGGAACCTGGGGGAGGCTCGACTCCGGGTGGAAGCAGAGGAACTGGGTTGAGGTCCGGTACCTGAGCGGAAGCTGTGAAATTGAGCTGAGGCTATGGAACTGGGTCGAAGCTCTGGCCCGGGCGGGAACCGAGGGACTTGGCTAAGGTCTTGGGCTGAAGCCGAATGACCAGGCTGAGGTCTGGGACCTAGATGGAGGCCACGGAACTGAGCCGAAGTTTGGGACCTAGGCGAAGGTCAAGGAACTGGGCTGAGGTTCGGGCTTGGACAGAAGCTGAGGGACTAGTGAGGACTTCAGTAATTACACTTTTGGTTGTCTATTGTTATTGTCGCTTCCTCTCATGCTATCTACTTGTTACACATGCCGTTTTTATGGTTTTCAGGCTACAGGAGCAGGTCGCCCGTTACAAGGAGAGAGCCGCTGCTTCTGCTGCTTCCATGAAAGGCACTTGGAATGAGTTGGGGGAGGCCAAGAAGTGTGTGGCGGACTTTGAGCTCGTATTAACGAAGAAAGACCTTGAGGTTAACCAGAAGGAAGTTGATCTCAAGCTGAAAGAACATGAGCTCAAGGTGAGGGATGCAGAGCTAAGGAAGAAAAACCAGCTCCTGCCGCATCTGCTACACGGCTCAAGGAACACGTCAAAGAGTCAGAGGAGTTGAGGGCGGAGCTGCAGCTGAAGGAAGAGGAGCTTTCAAAGCTGTTTGACGATGTGGAACGCCAGTTTGACGCGGAGGCTGATTCTGCCCCTGAAGCGATCAAGTCCAAGTTTCCAGACCTTGACTACAGCCTGCTGGATCAGCGTCTAGACCAAGGTACAGCTCCTATAGCCTTCAGCTTTGGGATGTCTGCTCTAGGTTCTCTGGCTCTTGCCCTAGAGCTAGCTTCCTCGGTTCCCGACTCGAGTTCACCTCATGCTGCTTCCCCGATTCCTGGCTCAAGTTCTTCTCCAGCTGCGCTATGATCGCCAGCCTTCGTTCCCTTTTACTAGTTTTTTAGTGCTCTTTGTAGATCATGTCTAAGACTTTTCTTGGCATGTCAAGGCCTACTTTACTTTGTAAATAAACATTCATACCGTAGTTATCAATGTCATTTGCAATCAAACTCAAACAAACATTTCTATTGCTATAGTATGTTGCGCAATTACATGCTTTATTATTTTCTCTTATTTTTTACTTGAAAATTTGAATATATTGTGACTGTAGGTTGAATTGAACATGTTTCCAGGTTGAACCTAGGTACTTCGTAGCCCTCTACTCTTTCTTGTTTCTTGTTTAAGAAACTTAGAAGAGTCATTATACATGGGGTGGCACTTGATTGTTCGACTTAGGCTTGTGAGCATTCAGCCCCTGGTCGAATATGGGCTAAGCTTAGAAAATGCCTCACTCCTAGTCGATCCGAGCCCAGCTCGAGGAGCATTCAGCTTCTAGGGCACTCAGCTTCATGGTCGAATATGAGCTAAGCTCAAAAAGCATCCAGCTCTTGGTCGATCCGAGCCCAGCTCGGGGAGCATTCAGCCTCCTGATTGAATCTAAGCTACGCTCAGAAAGCATCCAGCTCCTAGTTGAGTCCGAGCCCAGCTTGAGGATCATTCAAGTTCTGAGGCACTCAGCCTCCTAGTCGAATCTAAGCTAAGCTCAGAAAGCATAAAGTATCCAGCTCCTGATCGAGTCTGAGCCCAACTCGGAGAGCATTCAGTTTCTAGGGCATTCAGCTTCCTGATCAAATCTGAGAGTTAGTAGGTGAAAGTTAGTAGAAAAATGAAATTGGCAGCTGTCTAAAATTTTGTGCCCAAAAAATATATGATCTTCTATGTTTTTTTTTTTATTTCACTTTGGATGGTCTGAATTAAAAATGTCTCTTTTTAGATGAATGACATATGATCATTTTTACATTTATTTTTGAACTTACCATATTACAATCATCGAATCCACCAGAAATTGAATATTTAATTTATCACTTTTAATAACAAAGTATGCGCACATTGGCAAAAATGCCTGCAACACATTGAATCAACATTTCGACTCTAATTTAAAATAGATTCCAACCAACTAACTTTTCATTCAAAGGTAAAGGGAATCACGGGTAAGGAGAAGATGACTTGTCAGGTAAAAAACATTATTTATTTTAATTAAACGAGCTAGAAAACTCTTGTTCCGGAATTTGCCGAGTGAAATAAAATTGTTTTTCTTTTTCTTTTTCTTGAAAGGACTTCTGACAAATTATTGCGGTGAATGGTGATAGACTAAGTTTCTTCTTTTTTTCTTTTTTGAAAATAATGGTGATAAGCTTGGGGATAAGCTTGATGACTATCGAGAAGCAACATCATTTCATGAACAATATTTACCAAAAAAAAAAAATCATTTCATGAACAAAGAAAAAGCACAAGAACATCGAGAAATAGAATAGCCACGAATTAGTTCCGAGATACTCGCCTCGTATGACAACATATGACATGTTTTTTTTTTTGTTTTTTTGGTAAGAGACAACATATGACATGTTAACAACATCCGATAGGATATTATAATATAAATATTTTTTTTGGACAAGAATATTAAAATATGATGAAATTATTTATGTAATGCATATATTTTCTCTGTGACATAAAATTCGAAATTCTTTCATTTTCGTAGGCGACGAACATGCCCGTCATATCCCCGATCCAATCATCCAAGAGGGTTTTTTTTCTTCTTTTTCTTTTTTTTTTCTCCAAAAAATAATAGTAAAAGATTTTTTATAATATAAAAATAGCTATAGCTTAACATCTTTCCAGAAACAATTTCATTCCTGAAATCCTCCCAGCAACCTTCATTTGCTCAGAAGCTCTGAGAGAGAGAGGAAGAGAAGGAGAAGAAAGAAATGGGTCAGAAAAGGGTGGTGTTGTTATGCGGAGACTACATGGAAGATTCGGAGGCCATGGTTCCTTTTCAAGCGTTGCAGGCTTACGGAGTGGCAGTTCATGCCGTCTGTCCCGGCAAAGAAGCCGGCGATTTCTGCCGCACTGCCATTCATGAGCTTCCTTCTGGTCGCCAGGTTCACTCACTCCCTTCTCTTCGCCACCAAAACCATTTTTATTTTCTTTTCCTTTATAAACTTGTAGTCTTGGAGTTTTATAATTGGTTAGATAAATAAAACCCCGATTTTTACAAGTTTATCCCTCCCAGTTTAAGCAACTTTTTGAGTTTTCCCTGGGAATTTGGGATACCCATTTAACCTAAGATTGTGGTGTTTGTGAAAAGTTCTCTTCTTTGCTTTTTTTTTTTTTTTTTTCTTTTTTTATGAGAATTAAAAGAAAGGAAAAAAAAAAAAAGACTATATATAGAAGCTCAAGCTTCCTCAGAGAAAGAGTTGCCAACACTTGTTTACTAATTGAAAACCTGTGTTTCATTTTTTTTTAACTAATTATGTTCATTTTTTATTGATTGCAGACATATTGTGAATCACGTGGGCATAAATTCACGCTCAATGCAACTTTTGATGAAATTGAAGTTAGCAAATATGATGGGTTGGTGATCCCAGGAGGGCGTGCTCCAGAATATCTGGCTGTGAATGCATCAGTTGTAGACCTGGTGAGAAAATTTTCTGACTCCAAGAAGCCAATTGCCTCTATTTGCCATGGACAACTGGTATTGGCTGCTGCAGGTTCAGCTAAAGGTCGGAAGTGCACAGCCTTTCCTGCTGTGAGACCTGCACTCATTGCTACGGGTGCTCATTGGGTGGAACCTGAGACCATGTCGGCTTGTGTTGCTGATGGTAATCTAATCACCGCTGCTACATATGAAGGACACCCTGAGTTTATTAGGCTCTTCGTGAAGGCACTTGGAGGCAACATAACTGGTTCTGATAAAAGGATCTTATTCCTCTGTGGGGTATGTGCAATTTAGAAATACCATATAAAAAGGAGAATCATTCTTCCTTATGCTTTAATATTCAGAATTCATGATACTTTCCCTTAATGCTTAACATGAGCTTTGATTGGAATATTGTAGTTTAAATGGAATTTAAAACACAGAAAATTAAAGAAGAAGGTAAAATAGTCTATGCGCTGCAGAACCAACTTTGGATCTTATTAAGAGTTGTTGCTTGCTTACTCATTGACTCAACCACGAGGTTACAAGGTCTTAGGCAGAACTTTCCCAATGCGTTGTTGAAGATGATTGTAACAAATAAGTAAGATGACAGTGCAATTGTCATATGAAGAGATAGATTTTTGTGAACATTATCAAACGGTTGTAACAGAATATGCATGTTCTCTAATGTATCTATCAAAGTTAAAGTAAGTTGGTTACTACTTTTTGCCCTGTGGTAGAAATTATTGCTTGAGGCATTATTTTGAGCTGGTTTATTTCCCTCTAGTATAAAGGCAGATACTTTTAGATTCTTTTAATTGACATGGGTATGCATTTTCTCTTTAACTTTGTTATCATTAGTCATTACAAATGAGAGTTATCACTCAGCATTATTGAATGATCAAACAGTAAATATGTGAAATTCTAAAAATTCAGGTCTGTGACCAATCTGAAACTTGGGTCCGTGACCGTTGCTGTTTGTGTTTTTTCCTGTCATTGCAGGATTATATGGAGGATTATGAGGTAACTGTTCCTTTTCAGTCCCTTCAAGCTCTAGGGTGCCATGTTGATGCAGTGTGCCCCAAGAAGAAGGCCGGTGATACCTGTGCAACTGCTGTCCATGATTTTGAAGGTGACCAGACCTACAGCGAGAAGCCTGGCCATGATTTCGCATTAACAGCTGACTTTGAAGGTTTAGACAGCTCAAGTTATGATGCTCTCGTCATCCCTGGAGGTCGAGCTCCAGAATATCTGGCATTAGATGAGAAGGTCATTGCAGTGGTGAAGCATTTCATGGATGCCAAAAAACCTGTTGCTTCCATCTGTCATGGTCAGCAAATTTTAGCGGCGGCTGGTGTTCTCCAGGTAACAATATTGAATAATAAATGAAATGGTAACTTCCGAATTGAAATTTTTATTTGATTAATTATAAGGTGGGATAATTATGGAATAATTATTTTTCTCGGGCTGCTATTCAGGGAAAGAAATGTACAGCATATCCAGCCGTGAAGCTTAATGTTGTCTTAGCAGGGGCAACATGGTTAGAACCTGAACCAATTTACCGCTGTTTCACTGATGGAAATTTGGTGACTGGAGCGGCTTGGCCAGGCCACCCGGAGTTCATTTCTCAGTTAATGGCTTTGCTTGGTATTAGAGTGTCGTTTTAAAGGTTGTTTAATATGTTATTGTCCATAAACAAATAATAAGTTTGTGTATGAGTTCTGATACTATAGTTCTGTTTCGGAAGCTTTCATAATTGTGCTAGAATTTTCTTGTGGATGAACCATGCGGCTGTTGGTAAAAGTTCCCTTGTGAAGAAACATAATTTAAGAGAAATGGGCATCGCGCCTGACGTTTTGGCTGTGACCCATTCCACTAATCTATGTTATATTAATATAAAGCTTTCGGATGAACACATGGCTGAATCATTCATCGAATTTTTTGTTCTTATACTATCATTTAAAGTTATTTCACTTTTAGCACGTGGATGAGAGATTGGGCAGTGGGGGTTTTCTGTCTTTTTCTTTTTGGAAAAATCAAATTTTAATAATAAATTGACTTCTGGAGCTGCAATTGCCTTTTTAATTTAGTTCCCTGGCGGGCGAGAAAAATAGCATATTCCTTCACTATTTAAACCTCTTTTCTTTTGGCTTAAAGCTCATAGGAGACGAAGAAAAAAGAAGTAAATTACAACCCATAAAAAACAGAAAAAGAAAAAGAGTTAGAGAATAAGCAATGGCGATTTTAAAAGGTGAGAGGAGGGTGTTGTTATTGTGCGGAGACTACATGGAAGACTTGGAGGCCATGGTTCCCTTTCAAGCCCTGCTAGCCTATGGAGTGGCTGTGGATGCTGTTTGTCCTGGCAAGAAAGTTGGTGATGTTTGCCGCACATGCATTTCAGAGGGTTCTCCTGGTCATCAGGTCCATTTTTATCCAAAACTCTCTATTTGGATGTTAATCTTGGAGTCTTACTTGTGTCTTCTTCAACATCAATAGTGATGACAGAGTAGAAAAAAACATTTTGACTCCCTGAACTTTCCCAAGTTTTTTATTCTTTATCTCTCAAACCTGTCCACACAATTAGAAACGTTGCAAGGAAAATGATTTTGCATAATTCTTAAAGTAGAACTCACTCCAGTACTAGGATAAACTCAGTGTAAATATTTGAATTTTTTGGATGGTTGCAGACATATTCTCAAAAGCGTGGTCACAACTTTACACTCAATGCAACTTTTGATGATATTGAGTTTAGCAAATATGATGGATTGGTGATACCTGGAGGACAAGCTCCCGAGTATCTCGCTGTGAATGAGTCGGTTTTGGAGTTGGTGAGAAAATTTTCAGACTCTGAAAAGCCAATTGCTTCTATTTGCCATGGACCACTGATTTTAGCAGCTGCAGGATTACTTAAAGGTCGAAAGTGCACAGCATTCCCTTCTTTGAGACCTGTACTGGTTGCTGCAGGTGCTTATTGGGTAGAACCAGAGACCAGACTAGTTTGTGTCGTTGATGGTAATATGATTACCGGAGTTACATACCAAGGGCATCGTGATTTTATTAGGCTTTTCGTGAAGGCACTAGGAGGCAATATAACTGGTTCAGAAAAAAGGATCTTGTTTCTCTGTGGGGTATGTTCTATTTTATTCTACTTTGTAGTGCAATTAGAAATATCAATATCATATTAGGACTTGGGAGAATCTTTTCTTCAATATCATATTAGGACTTGGGAGAATCTTTTCTTCAATATCATATTATTCTGCCTGCCTGAGCAATTACTGTTTGAGGCATTCAGTAGTGTATCTAGTATACTTAAAGCTTGGTTTATTTACATCTAGTATAAGGTAGATCATTTTTAGCTTTTCTGTCTCGATGAGTATGCTTAAAATTGCTATAATGTCTTTAATCAGTAATCAGGTAACAGCTTTCAATTGGAAAATGGTTTAAATATTCATCAATTACGTGTCAAACTCGAAAACAGATTTATGATACTTACAGAGCACTACTTCTTTTATTTGCAGGATTTCATGGAAGGTTATGAGGTTACTGTTCCTTTTCAGTCCCTGCAAGCACTAGGGTGCCATGTTGATGCAGTTTGCCCCAAGAAGAAGGCTGGTGATACCTGCATAACCTCTATCCATGATTTTGAAGGTGACCAAACCTACAGCGAGAAGCCAGGCTATTCTTTCTTTTTGACAACTAACTTTGAAGGTCTAGATAGCTCAAGTTATGATGCACTTGTTATCCCTGGAGGCCGAGCTCCCGAGTATTTGGCATTGGATGAGACAGTCATTGCATTAGTGCAGCAATTTATGGAAGCCTGGAAACCAGTTGCATCCATCTGCCACGGGCAGCAGATTTTAGCTGCTGCTGATGTCCTCCGGGTAGTTATATTGACAAATATTTGTGGGATAACTTGAGATTCAGATATCAATATTTCTTAAATGCTTCAATTGTTCTGTTAGTATTTTTTAATTTTAGTTTTAGTTTTAAATTTTAATTTTGCTGTTGATCTTGAATCTTGATTGTATGATCTCTCACTTCATAGCTTAATTATATTTATTTGGCTGCTTAACAGGGAAGGAAATGTACTGCATACCCTGCAGTGAAGCTTAATGTGGTGTTGGCAGGGGCAACATGGTTAGAACCTGATCCAATTCATCGTTGCTTCACAGATGGAAATTTGGTTACAGGAGCAGCTTGGCCAGGCCACCCGGAGTTCATTTCTCAGTTAATGGCATTGCTTGGCGTTCAAGTAACTTTTCTTTAATTGCTGGTTTTCATGATTGCCCATCTAATATTTTGTTATCATCTCTAAAACAATAACAAGCAAAACCTTTCGTTTTCTGTCTAATGATTCTAAGGTCCTGTTTTGTATGCCACTTTGTAATGCAAATTTGCTTGTGAATGAAAGTTGTACTTCTGTTACTACCTCTTTGGAAGACGTACTCTAGGTGCATTTTTTGATGCCATTAGATGCTACAGATCATCAAAATTATTTATCATCGTCTCACTTATTATAGACTGACATATCATTTATAAAATCACTCTTAAAAAGAATCACTCCAGAGATCCATATCCAAAATTAAGTTGTCCCAGTCCCATTTACAGTTGTTCTCATCTTCCTCTCTTACTCGTTCAAATCGATTATTTGTCGAAAATCCCCCTATAGCACCATATTCTTCATTCCATGTGTTATTTCCATTGTCCTCCTCCAAATACATCTGGCTCTGTTCAATGCATGGGACTGGTGTTGATGTGCTACCTTCATTTTCTGCTGGCACGAAACATGGTCTCCTTGAGCAGCTTGTTTCCATGTTTCGAGGCTGTGGTTTCGTGACGTTTATAATATTTTCAGCAATGTTGTTATTTCCTTCAGTTTCTTGGGCATTTAGTTTCTTACTCAAATGACAGTTCCAGTAGTTCTTTACATCATTTGCAGTCCTTCCTGGAAGTTTGCCAGCGATTAATGACCATCTGAGAAATAGAGCAATCCTTTATGTACTTTCTGTTTTACTTTTCTCTGTTCAATTACACAAACTAATTTGAAAAAGAAAAGAAAGAAAAAATTCCCAAAAGGAAGGTAATGCTCTGAGAAATTAATTAGTTTGTAAAGATATTCATGATCTACTTAATTTCTTCGTACGTCCAATGTTTGTCTTGGATACTACCTTGGAAACGTGAAATTTAAAGGGGTTGATGTTACTTTTGGATGAGGACTAATCAATGATATTAATTTATTTGCAGCTTTCTTTCTTTTTCTCTATCTGCTAGTTATATGTTTGTTTTATCCAGAATTTATAGAACATAAATAAGGACTAATCAATAATATTAATTTATTTGCAGCTTTCTTTCTTTTTCTCTATCTGCTAGTTATATGTTTGTTTTATTCAGAATTTATAGGACATATTTTTTTTGAAGAAAAGCAAATATCCAGCAGTCAGTAGAAGATTGATACAGAAACAAATAAAAACACAGTTGAAAAATAAGAAAATAAAAGAAATTAGTTAGAAAAGAATTACTTGCCTGTTGCCTAAAAGCTTGTGGAGCTTGATAATAAGATCAACTTCCTCATGGGAAAAATGACCTCTTTTGATATTAGGTCGGAGGTAGTTTAACCATCTAAGCCTACAGCTCTTTCGGCACCTGTTTAGACCTTCACAAAACCACCACATAATCACACTATCCCCCTTCATTAGCAAGAAAATTATGCACTTGCTTGGATTTTTTTTTTCTTCCATTATTTTTCAATCATTAATCCTAATATCTTCATTTATTAATTTGCACTAGGAATTAAAAATAATTAAGTAATTTTCATATTCTGAACTAATAACGTGAAGTTGAAGACACGCTCATTTTATAAGACAATTAATTAATAAAACTAGTGAAAAATGGAAGATGGTTAGGGAAAAGAGCATATTATTAGGGGAAAAAACAAATTATACACACACACACACACGCATATATATATATATATATATATATATATATATATATATACACATACATATATCAATAGAGGTTATAAATTACCAGCCAAAAGAGGAACGCGATGCCACTTCCCTTCGCCATACTGCCGTATGCATTTCTTGAGCATGTTATCCTCTTCCTCGGTCCATGCAATGCCACCCATGAATATGATCGATTATGCTAAGTCAAGAATTCCACTGCTACTGCATTATATATAACATCTATGTCTTCTAATATATATATGTGTGTGTGTGTGTGTGTAAATCCTATATATATATACATACATTTCAAATTGTACTTGTTATGCCTAACGCCAAATTACCAATGACCCCCACATTATTAAATAATTCGATGACACCCTATCGATCTTCTTTCTAAGACAGTGTGGATGTATCCTTATTTATGATGAGGCAGCATAAAACATGGCTTTGCCACTACTGGTCCTAACTCTTGGCGTGTCTCTTTACCTTCAAATACATCAAATGCCCTCATCCTCATCTCCATATCTTTTATACGAGACATGATGACACGGTAAATATATCTAGCTTGCCACATCTCATACTGAATTCAGTAACCAATGTGTTAGTGTTTGCCTATACAACTTTTTACATCTTTATGTTGTCAGCTCTCACTCGAAAAATGATTTCAAAATAAATTACATTACGTCTTTTCTTAAACGAGTAGTTCTTTTAGTTTGAACACGTTTAATTTACAAAGACAAACATATAAAACTATGAGCATATAGATCACATTCTTGCATGTAATTGTAGAGTACTTTGTAGATAGCTAGCTACTTAATTGGTTTAATTTGTTGGTATGTTCAAGTGCGGGTAGGACCAGAGGGACTCTTAGTTAAATAGCTAAAAGGTAGAGGCAGAGCATGAGTGCATGAGATATGGGAGAGAGCCATAATCTAGTGCATTAACCTCCACGCAATGGAAACAACACTAGTCTGGTACGTACGTATATATATGTAAGTGGTAGCTTTAATTTTTCAGCATTTTCAGACAGTTTTTATTAATGGGCTTCCACCGTTTGGTTGATTGCCTGGGCAGATCAAAATATTGCGGTCCAAATGGAATAGACAGCTTTCTTCCAAAAACCAGGGACCATCTTAAAACTTGGTCCAATTTATTTTCTTTTCATTGCTAATTTCCATCTGATCTCAGATTTGAGAGTACTTTGATTTGTCTTTTTGGGCAGTTTTCATACGGCGTTTTCACTGCTGGACCATGTGTACTTTTCTCTCCCCTATTTATTCAATCCGATCCATTAAGTCCCATAGATTGCTAACTTCCTATATAGCTACTTAGCTACTTTCTTTTTCATTCATGGTACTTGGAATCATCGCAGAGTCTTAAATTTTGGAAGCTGGGTTGATGGTATATATAATCTTCTCTTTAATTTGCCTTCAAACGTGCGCCTTTTTGTTTCAAAGATCTAGCTCGCACAAAAGGTTGTAAATTAAGCTGTTGATCATAGACCCTACTCTGCTTTTGATGCAAACATATATAAATTGGCAAGGCATTGTATATATCAAGTCTTTGTTTGATGCACGATAGAAAAATTATATATCAATATTTTTATAATGCAGTCGTCTATAAGTTGAAAACTTAATTCGTACTATAAAAAAATTATATATATATATATATTAGAGAAAAATATGAAAAAAATAATAATTTATTTTTCATGGCATAAACTTTTAAAAAAAATATAATTCAATTTCATATCATAGCAAAAAATTTAAAGATATTAAATTTAAAATTCAACAACTCTATTTAAAAATTAAAAATACATTTAAAAAAAATATTAAAAAAAACATATAGAGATCCATTATTACTTAAATTTTAAATTACATGTAATTTCAAGTCCACCAATTTTGTAGCGTAGACATGCAGACATTGTAAAGCAAAATTACATCCTAAGTATACATATAATCATATATCATATAAGTGCTATATATAATCGTATAGCGACTACATATAATCGAGCATGATCAGAGAGTTTAACCCACCGAATGGTTTATAACATCTTCCATATTAATAAAATTGTATATATCATTCTAAACAACAAATACGATACCGTAGGATACAAATTATACTCTGAAGTGTTTACCCAAAAATAATAATAATAAATCTGAAGTGAAGCGGAGGAATTAAGCCCCCTATTCTGTTGGTTGCTGGATCACCGAACATATATTCATTTTTATTTATTTTTTTGTTAACTACCTAACTTATATTCATCCACTTCCCATTAGTTTCACTCTTCCTGTGGAACTGAAATAGATATATTCTGTTCTTGGGGCTTGGGATGGCTTTGTATTACATTCGACTTAAAAAACAGGACTTTTACCAACAAAAAAAAAAAAGACTTAAAAAACAGTACATAATACAGATCATTCAAGTTTCTGATGACATGACAAACTTCTCATTAACTCATACTGAAATGTTTTCTACCTTTTCTGACACAGTATGTTGTCTCCTGTTGGATAATACTATTCATCAAACTTATTCATTTAATGCCAACTTTTTTTTTGATAATAATTAAATGCCAACTTGGGTAAAAACAAAAGGTCTTTGAAGGTAAAACTGTCATATAATATTTCCTATTAACTCAATGTGGATTCAAACTAATACCCATTGTGATAATTTACTTCTCGGTAGGAACTATTGGATTCAAGTTCAACCCCATTAATTTCAAGTTGTATATATGAACTTAAAGAACAAAATCAAACAAGCCGCTGACTCTATAGAGAATCACGTGAACAGAACAACGAGACTAGTGTAAAATCACGTGAAGAATAACAATATCTAGGAATAAAGATAATTAAAGATAGGAATAACAAATTTGAAGGTTTAAACTATGTTTGGTGGGTGGGATTTTTATTATCACAAATGGAATTGCACAAACCACCTCAGGCAAGTGTGAGACTTTTTGTCTCTGTTTGTCAGCTGATCAGTCGTGGAACATTGTGAAACTATTGACTTTAATTTCAACATAAAATAAAAAAAATAAAAACTCTGTTTTCAATAATTCTGATATTTTGTCAAACTTAAACTGTGACTTGCTCACAATTTTTTGGTGATTGGGGGCCTAAACCTTAAAATGGTCCCAAGGCAAAACGCGGTGGTAGCCGTGCCTATTCTAGCTCCTTTGCATACGCTTGAAATTTGGTCAATTTGTTGCACAATCCCCAATGTCTCATTTTTATATTTTCATTCAAAGTATTCACGTTAAAATTTTGTCTACATTTTCTCAAACCCTTCTTGACTCAATTCGTTTCCCATGTTAAACTTTGGTATAAAAAGTCAGTTGTGTTTTCAGAGGTGAGAGGACTCTTTTTTAATTATTTTTATTAATTGCAAGTACTTTTCTCTGCTTCAAAGATTTTTATTTGCGTCTTTTGTGCAAAATTGTAATTAATTCCAGTACTATTTTGACATTCAATGTTCTACCTGTATATGTTTATTTATATATCCTTTTTCCTTTTTCCCTAGCTAAAAGCAATTATTAACGTATTCTAACATAATTTTCTTCCTACAGTAATTGGCTTTCATGGCACGTTAGTAGGGCTGGACTAGCTAATTAATTTATTTCTTCTTATGGTCAGCTTTTAATTGATTTTGTGGCAAAGCCAAAGTTAACGTGAATGGTTTGTTTGGGGGTCTTCAAAAAGCCTAGAATCTAACAATATATCTCTAGGATCAAATTAAAATGAGTAATTTGGATTCGTGCTTTAGCGAATTGTACGTCGGGCACGTAAACGAAGCAACAAAGAAGAAGAAATTCATCTCTCGGTCCAATTCGTCTATGAAAATAAATACATTAATTAATAATACGACTTTCAAAACCTTTCGTTTAGTGTGTTTAGCTCTTCCTCGTATACTGCGAACTTTCAACTTTGAAGCTACTTGCTTTTTCCTGTTTCGCAGGTACGAGCCCTCATAAAATCTTGGTTAAGATACTTAGGCCTGGTTATTGTTCACTCTCGCTCTTGCAGGGAATCAGACTCAAATTAGAAAAAGAGAAAGCAAAGGACAAGTATTATTTAGTAGCCTCTGAGCTTGAGATAATCCATGCAATTGATACTATATCTACAAGCAATATTATAAATATATGTATTAATTACGTATTTGTGTTTGTGGAGTAAAGACTTCCTTCTTCTCTATGTTATAGCTAGCTCCTAATTTTTTTGATAGATTATAGCTAGCTAATCTTTTTTTCTTTTCTTGGCTAAAATATAGCTAGTTTGCTAATCCATGAGAATATGGGATGCAAATATAAATACTTACTAACTTCTCTTTTTATTTATTTATTTTTTAGAAAATACAAGTAGTAAATTCGATCAGCCGAAGAAAAAAAAGACTGAATTTATAAATAGTTGACAAATTAAAAGGCAAGCGACAAGGATGCTAAAAGTTTTATCTTTTTATTTTTATTTTTCAAGTGGGTTAAAAGTCGTGGTGTATGCGGGGGCTCCTATGAAAATTGGAAAATGATCGTAGTTGCTCAGTGACTCGGTGTTCATCATTTTCCTATAAACTCTAAAACTTTTTTCTAATAATATACAAAAGCTTTTTAGCCTTTTTTACCTATGGACAATAGTACTGTACTTTGTTGTTGGAGTGTATTATACTGGTTATTAAATTTTAGATTCTTTTTCTTTTTCTTTTTGGGTGAAAATTTGATTCCAGCCTTGTAAATGAGCTTTTTTATTTTATTTTTTTTAACAAGTAAAAGAGTGTTTAGAATGATGGTGAGAATAAAATATATATTATTGTTGTTAGCTAGACAGTAGACACTTAAATCCATGCAAAAAAAGAATAAATAATGCTTTTCTCAACTGCTTTAATTACTTTCACAGCTTTATCCAAAAGAAATAAACAAATAAAATATGTTACTTTCACAGCAAGGGAACCCATAATGGTGGCATATAAAATGTTTTAACATTTACCCAGCAAAATATCAGTAGTACTGTGATAATCATAAGCATATCATCATTTATATAAAGCAATAAATTAAGCGTAACAGTTATTTTTTATTTATTAGGAAGCTCAATGTGTAAGATTTAGGCCTGGATACATCCATAATATAAAATAGTGCCGTACAAATAATGATATATTTAATGTTTATTCAAAAACCAAGGTCCAAACATAACCATTTTCAGTCTTTTTAGATCAATCAAGGTTTTCTTTTTAATAGTTTATGTTGTTCTTGAGAAAGTCTTTGATGGGGCGGTTATACAGGCTGATTTGGTGCGACAATTCAATTATGAAATGCCACATGGTAAATTAGTTGAAATAATAATATATATATATATTTTAACAATTTTTCTTTTCGTGTTCTTCACCATATTTTACAATTTTTTTTCATTTTCAAATATTTTATCAATTTTTTTTAGCATATTCTTCACTTAATTTTTAGTTTTATTTTTTTTTCATTTTTATTCTTCAATGATCAGCAACTCATTCATCAACACTAGTAAAAATTCTCTATATTTTTTCTTGTTTTAATTTTTTTATTCCAGTAAATTGCACAGTAACATACAAATAATTGAAAATGAAATTTTTTTCTCTTTTTCTTCTTCAAGATTATTTCCCTCTTTATTGGGTGAGAATTTTTTTTTTTAGAAAAGTCAAAATTGAAAGAAAAGAAAATGAATCTATGTTAGGGTTCCGTTTGGAGTGTCATTGGTTAGGTTCGTTTGTTGAATTTAATCATCAAAAATTTTGTAAAAATTATTAAAATTGATATTTGACAGTAAGCTTTCTGATCTGCAATAAACTCCATAGCCAAATGTTGTTTGTAATTTTTTTTTTGAATTTTTTTATTTAAAAAAAGAAACTAGAACAAATTGAGGGTTTGAGTTGTGAAATTTTATAAACAAAAGTAATAAAAAACAAATTATTAAAATCAGAAATCCATGGTTGAATGTTCAAGAAGCGGTGGAGAAAAAATAGTGGTGCCGAGGGTTGAAATCCGGACAAAAAGGGTAAAAGAACTATTAAAAAATATAATTTAAACTGGTTAAACACATGGCAGTGTTTGGTTGGGTGGTCGCTCCACATGAGCGCATGTGACCGTCCCACTAAAGACTTTCTCGTAGTTATTTGGTAGTGATCTCTACCCAATTGACAAGATAATCACTTTTCTTTAAAGTAATTCCGTATCTTCATTAGAAGTCCAATTTGCTTCCTTGTTTTTCTTTCATAACAAGTTACATAATTGTTTTGTTTTATTTACCAAAACAATAAAAAATTTACCAAAAATGTTTACCAAGCTAGCCCAATCTCTTACAACAGTCAACAATGGAACTCTGGTTTCCTTACCGGATCTGGGTAAACGGATGAGATCCAAGGGTCAGGTGGATCAGCCTGACAAAGGAGTTGTAGAAAAGTGGAAATTGAATTCAAACAAGGGCAAAAAAACAGTAGGCATACAAAGTTTGACAGCAGCAAAAAGCAGCTTTTTTATTTTTTATTTTCTGAAACAAAAAACACATTTCACCATTCACTTTTTGTTTTTGTTTTTTTTTTTCCTGCAACAAAGTTAATAAATTCCCCAGATCTTGCAAGGTAGGCAACCCCTGGAATTAGGGGCCAAACCCTGGACCCACAGCGTGGGGCATAAACCGAGGAAAACCCATTCTTATATTAGAGGCATGGCACTGGGGATTAGATACATCATCCTCCTCAACCACTGCACTGCAAAGAAAACAGAGTAAAAAAATCAAAAAACAAAAGAAGAAAACCCATTTTGAAATTGTTATTATTAATGGTGATAAAGTAGAAAAACAACCCCCACAGCCCTATAACAAGCACCTGTCTTTCTCTGTCAGTACCATTCTACTGTATACCATAAAACTAGTAAAAATCTTTCCCTCTTTCTCTCTTTTTTATCTTTTTCAGATTCTTTTTTCTCTAAATTCTGAACTGATATTTATATCCTCTCGGTTGCGGAGGAATACCCAGACCTTCTTTTTACCTTTTTGCTTCCCATCCCTTGTGTTTTTATTTTTATTTATTAATTATTTTTTCTTTTTCTTTTTTTCCTTGAGACTTGAGAGTGTGTTTCGCATCCACATCTATTTAAAAAGCCAAAAAAGCAGGAAGGAAAAACAACGAGAACGGAACTTTAGAAACCTTTCTAGCTACCACTTTTTTTTGTTGGCTTTCATTCTCACTTTTGTCTTGGTTTCTTGGCTTTTTCTGATCCCAGAGTTCAGAAACGACGATGGATGTGAGTTTCTTTTCTGTGTCCAAGTTGTTATTTTTATCCCACCCTCTGAAACTCTGTTCTGTTTTATCTGCTGTTTAATCTGGAATTGTGTTTTTGCTGATCTTTCTTTTTTATGTTTGTTTGTATGTTTTATTACATTCCGAGTAAGGTTATTGATACGTTTTTGTTTGTTAATGTAAATGAAAAAGGATTACTGCAAAAGGAGTGGTCAAATACCAGCATTTGGAGACTGGGACTATGCAAATGAGCTTCCAATTACTCAGTATTTTGAATCTGCAAGACAAGCTGGTTTGATCCGTTACAGTTCTTCCTCCGGCGAAACTGATCCGTATCTCAAGCCTGACTTGTACGCCGTTGATCCCCACAATTCTTATCAGCCTCCCCCAAGAAAGGTTTTTTCTTCGATCTTCCTCTAAATTTTCGTTCTTTATGAACAAGTCTCTCTCTCTCTCTCTCTCTGTTCTTTATGTCCAAAATTTCTCTTTCTTGTTCCCAAGTTATATAAAGCGCCCATTTGCAGAAACACAAGAAATTAGCATATTTTAGTTAATTATTTTATGTTTAGGAAATGAATTTTTATTTGTTTCAAAGGGTTTATAATATAAATGGTGATGGATAGCAAGGTACAGACTACAGGAGTGTGTAGAAATGCAGGACATGCACACATGTATCTTGCTAATTACATCCAAAACCCAGAAAGTAAATTTTTGAAAATCGACTTTTTTATTTTATTTTATAAAAAAGAACCCATTAATTAAAAAATTACTTGCAATGCATGTTTTTTTCTCTGTTCTTCTCGAGTGCTTTTTGTTGTAGGTAAATGAAAATCAGTGGCAGCATTAGCACAGAAGCATTTATAAGTTTCAGAGATGGAAAATATATATATATATATATTTATATAAAGAGAAAAAATTAAATTTTCTAGGTAACAAACAAACAGAGAATTATTTAGTATGGTGATAATGATTAAGTTTGAAATGGGTTAATATTGCACAGACAAGGGGGAGAGAAAAGCGATGCACTCATCAGCAGCCGCATGTTAAGGATCACAAAAAGCAGCAATATGTGAACAAGGTCTTTGACGTGACTGAACCGCCAAGGAAACTCCACTACCACCAACAACAACAACCTTACCGACACGACACCGTCCCACGTCCTCCTCGTGTGACCACTCGCCCTCCTAAACCCGTTGATGAAGATCTCTACAAAATCCCCCCTGAACTCCTCCACAATACCAAGAGGGTCACTCTCTCTCTCTCTCTCTCTCTTCAAATATTTTTATAGTTATAATGACGGGATACTTTTTTTGGTGAAAATAATGACGGGTTACTTATATGTTTGAAAATCTTACATATGATACGATTGAATGTAACACTCGTCAATGCCAGGGTATTATAGTAATCTAATCAACTATCAGACAAATTTTCACATCAGTTTGAAACATTTGTCTTCTATACATATCTGAATTCAAACATGTTTCTTTTTTATTATAATTAACTAAATTATATTGTTATTTTTGACTTGTAGAAGAAAATGCTGGGAATCTTTTCAAGATGCTTGGTACCTGCATGTTCTGCTTGACTTTGGAGTCCAATAGAAGTGGGTGTTTGCCAAAGGAGAAACTGGGTATAAGAGAAATGTATTCGGTGTTTTTTTTTTTGTAATTTCTATCAGAATTAGACTGCCAGCTAAAAAAGAAATAGATGGTAATGGCATTTTTTTGTTTTTTTGTTTTTTTTGGACTGTGATGATTATGCTCATCTTTATATAGAAATATGTGTATTACCAAAATAGGCTTTGTGAATGCCTCGTCTTTCTGCCAGTATTATGTGAGATTTTCCAGCAAACTCGACATTACGAATATATTTAACCAAAAGAAAAAAAATTATAAAAAGTAAAACTCGAAGAATATACAGGCTACAAGATCAACCTCCATTCCCGAAATTTTAACTCAAAAGACTAAAAGTGCCTTTTGGGCTACTTTTTTATTGTGCATCTGTGTAGTCTCTGATTAGCGAAGCTAATAGATATCCAAACCACTGTTCAAGAAACATATTAGTAAATATTTGGTCATCCACAACTCATCTTTTTCCCCTAAAGGACTTTTTACCCACAGAAATGTAAATAGTCCAAAAGACAGGCATAAAGCTGTGCCCAAGAGAATTTGGGAATTGGGATTGTTTAATAGTTTATTGAATGTCACTTTTCCAAAGTCTATCCTTTTGGGCCACAAAGAAGAGAAAAGAGATCTTAAAGATTACATGTTCCTCTGATTTTAAAGACTCAAAAAGCGTTATTTAAAGTCTAAGCCTCATGAACAATTTCATAATCTAAACTGAAATTACTTCTTAGGCTTTGCTTTTCAAACTCACAGACCATTTCCTCCACTAAAGTAAATAATGAATTGAAACCTTGTAAAGGGTACACAAAATCGACATGGTCACCAGGCAAAATGACATGGGTAACATGGGTTTCATACATCCAAATACGTTGATTTCAACTTGTAATCCAGTGGGCACAAAGTGACAGTATTTCCTTCCAAACAAACACTATGACAGTGTCCAATCAAATTATAAGAACGTCTTCATATCTAGAAGTATGTGTATTGTATGAGTAGGCGTATCTCTAACCACGTAGCCGGTCAGTAATTATTATGCAAACCACATTTCTAAACCTGACTATGTTTTTGTATATTGTCTGTCTTTCTCTGTTGTTTGCCTTCTAAATCAGCTGTTGCTTGATAAAATTCTTCTCTTATGCTAGCTTTTGCTTCCAATGCATTTCCCATTGCATAAATAGATAGCTCTGCAGTCTGCACCATCAAACTTGCCATACCTTTTCAGTAGAAAATAGCATCATTGGCATGGTGGTTTGGTGACTAAGCGCAGAAGAGAAGCTGAATACTCCTAATAGTTGCGTTGTCTAGAAAGAAGGGATTAGACAAGCAATCCGAAGACACTTGGTCCAATAAGAAGCACACTTCCATATTTCACCAGTAATCTTTACAAGAACAGTTTCCACCTTTGAAATGGTGATATCTAATCCTGTCCCTGACAATGATCTCTCGGTCATAAACCTTGGAGATGTACTTTGTAGCTTCGTGACAATCCCCACAAACTCTCAAGTTCTTCACCATACGAATTGCGGTTCCAGGTCCTGTGTTCATCAACCCAAAAGCAATGGCTAACTTCTCACTATGCTCTGACAGAGCTGTCTCCTTATCTTCCTCTTCGTCAATATCAAGTAACACTTCTCCTAATCTTGGAACATACCCGGCAATCTTTAACTTGGAGGCCATATCATCTAAGAATAAATAAAGCTGCTTAGTTTCTGGATGGGATCTATCTCCAACAAGGAATTGGTGAGACCTTCCATTCAATTCAATGGAGGTGCAACCTGGAGTTTTCTTTCTGCCACTTACTTCAATATTCTCCCTAATAATCCTTGCTTCTTTCCATCTTCCACATACAGAATACATATTAGCCAATAAAACTTGACAGCCAATGTGGTTAGGATCCAGTTCTTTAATGATATTTCCTATTCGCTCACCTCTTTCAATATCCTTATGAATTCTACAAGCACCAAGTAATGCCCCCCAAATGGCAGCATCGGGAGCCATTGGCATACTTGAAATAACCTCTTCAGCTTCCTTTAAGAGCCCAGCACGGCCCAGTAGATCTACCATACAACCATAATGCTCTATTTGTGGCTCAATGCCATAAGAGCTTGCCATTAGATTGAAATATTTCCTTCCTTCCTCGACCATATCCCCATGGCTACAAGCATTTAATAAGGCGACAAGTGTAACATTGTTAGCAGAAACATTTTCAATCTTCATTTGTTCAAATAGATGAATTGCGTCCTTGGATTTTCCATGCATTGCGAACCCACCAATCATTGCATTCCAAGGCCAAACTCTCTGCTTCAGGCCATGCTCGTTTCTAAAGACCTTTGATGCAAATTCTATCTCTCCACACTTTACATACATGTCAATAAGGCTAGCGAGCAATCGTTCATTCATCTTAATTTCATTTTTGCCAATATATACATGTATCCACCTTCCTTGATCCAGTGCAACTAAATTTGCACAAGCTGTAAGAGCACTTACCAGAGTAAACTGATTAGGTTTGGGACCTTCATGCAGCATCCTGAGGAAAAGATCCAATGCTTCCATGAAACAACCTACCTAAAGATAGTGAATAATTTCTTTCATCAAATGTCCATCTGCTATTAAGTATGTATCAAAGTTAGAATGGTTTTCTTTCTGAATGCTAAGCTACTAAGCAAAAAGATAAGATTCTTGCTATAAATTTTTTGAATCAAGTGTCAAAAGTTAGCTGAGGTACAGTTGCTCTATCGGCTCATAAACATTCAATATAAATTTAAGACAGAAACAAGTTTTTAGATAATAGTTACCTGAACATAGCCAGCTATTAGAGTACTCCATGACACAACATCTCGCTCTAACATTCCATTGAATAATTCCTTAGCACAGTCCATTTGGCCCAGCCCCACATACCCACCTACCATGATATTCCAAGAATATAAATCTCGATCCATACTCCAATCAAACACTTTTTTAGCGTCTTCAACCAAGCCCCACTTGGCATACATCCCAATCATTGCATTTGTAACAAACAAATTGCCTTCCAAACCAACTTTAATCGCATGGACCCTAATTTGTTCTCCCTCAAGAACTCCTAATCCATTTCCACATGCCTTCAGAACAAACACAAACGTGTACTGATTGGGCAAATTACTCGAACTCTGCATCAGCATCAACCGGAATAACACAAGAGCATCGTGAGAAGAAGTGGACGAGAGCATATGAGCTTTAATCATGGTGTTAAAGTGAAAAAGATCAGCAGCGGGAATTTGATCGAACACGCGGTGGGCATAAGAGAGAGAAGCAAAGCTTGAGAAAGCAAGGAGCTTGAGGAGTTTATTCACTGGGATAGGGCGAAGTATAAGACCTGTTGTGATCATATGCGCATGGGCTTGCTTGATTTGGTCCATTGACATGCATGACTCGAGCAAAGGAACCACTTTGAGATTCGAATTCAATGCAAATTTCTGCAAGGAGGTAACTTTACAAAGACATAATTAAAAANATATATATATATATATATATATATATAAAATGAAAGCGGTCTCTCCAGAGATAATGAAAAAGATACCTGAGGTTTACCAGCCGAAACCATTGGAGGACCAAGTTTTGAATTGTCATGAACAAAATCATTATCACCCTTTTTTCCCCACTCAGATTCATCTCCTGCAAAATACTTGTGAGCAATCTGAAAGGTACCTCTGGCAGATTCCTGAGCAATCAAAAACACGATTCAATATACTTTTTTCATTTAAGAGAAAACCCCAAAAAAAAAAAAGTTGTGTTTCTAAAAACAAAAGGTGTGTAATGAGAACTGAAGTACCTCTACACGGCTGCAAATGGCTTTAAAGGCAACTCCGGATGGGACGCAGTGAGTCCTGACATACTGACCACCTCCAACAATTCCTATCTGCGCTGCCATTGCCATTTGCCACCACCTCCAACGCTTACTGTCTTTCCTCAGAGTTGGGATTTTGAACGAACTAGTTTTCAATTATATTTTCTGCCGCGTGAAATGAAAGTAGGGTGTGGTCACCTGCATCGTGGAACCATGGTGACTAGTCGTTAAAAAAAATGGTGATTTAAGGTCAAAGATATGATGTGAATCCAACGGTCCATGTGGGTCTCAGGCCGCATGGTCAGGATACAATGGTGCACGGGCACTTATTTTATCAAACAGTCAAAACTAAGTTGACCCAAAAAATAAAATAAAAAAGAGTCAAAACTCTGAAACTGTTTCCCGCCAAGTTGCAGTTGGATTGGAAGGTACCGTTGAGGCGTTTGTAGCTTGGCAATGTATTTATTTGTATATCAAAAATGAACTGAAATGATTTTTGTGGTTGCAAAAACCAAATTTCGAATAGATTTTATTGAATCTCTGTAAAACCTCCCAAGTTTGGAACTTTAGGAGCCCATTTGATGTTCTTGACAAATTGTAAACTTCAATTTTTATTTTTATTTGAGTTTTCTATATCTATAGAGATTTATGGACACTGCACGACTCCTGAAACATATAGAAACTAAAGAATTCTTGCTTGGAAAAATGCCACAATAAAAGCAAATTTTTGCTCTACTAAAATGTATATGTAGAAAATGCAAGTTTGCTATCCAATCTCATTCAAAAGTCTATAAAACCATATACTAATCATTTTATGTTCCCACACAAAAAAAAAAAAGAAAAAAAAGAAAAAAAAAATGTTCATAATTTATCAATGGCCAAGTTGAAAGTAGTTTTAAAACTCAATAGTCATATAGCATACACCAAACATCCTGATGTTCAATATATGGCTCGCTTGCCAGAAAGAACACATATTTCACATTCCTTTCAATAGAATAACAAAATTAGCAGGGCCAGAGAAAGGAGAGGGGCTTTCCCTTTTGGCATGTCTTGATGCAGTCCGAGATTATCTCTTGCAGCTGTTTCTCAATGTCTTCTACAGGTCGAGAAGCATCTATTATCTGCAATCAGGCCCAAAAAGAGTCATCAATCTTCTGCATATCAGTAGCTAAATATTATTGTGTTAAGGGGGCAAAAGGTAGACAAGTGATGAAGGTGAAAGGAAAAATGAGCAACGCAGCCTCCGAGTCTGCTTTCTGTGATGCCATTTCACATGGTAGAGATAGTTTGCTTATGTACAACTAAAGCGAAAGCATATATAATATACATGATGCTATGCTGCATAACATTGCAGCACAGTCAGAAGCAGCTACATAGTTATCTCCATTGCCATGTGACACCAATCATAGCAATAAATTACCTTCCAGGAAGAATCATGAAGGTTCTGATAGCTTTGAGAAACTTTCCTTTGAAACTCAAGCTTCTCATATCTCTCATCTCCATAGCCTCCTCTTTCTGCAGCTTTCTGATAAGTAACATAACTTTTCAGTGTAAAAGACAATAAGCAAAAGGCAATAGGTTCGCCTGTGTACTGTGACTATTAGAGGGAATTAGTGTGTCTCATTTAGGTCAGCCAAGTAACAAACATGTTTAGAATTTTTACCATATGACTTATGAGCAATTCCACCAATCTACTGGACAGTATAAAACAATATTAATATAAGATGCACAAAAAATAAGTTGGCTCCCTAAAACTCACATTGAAAATATATAGGTCACATCACCAGCAACAGCATAATAAAAATTATAATAACTACCTCTGGTGGTATATTCAGGTATAGCACCACATCTGGAGCCAGCAACCCAATTTCTGGAGCCTATTAGAGGCAAGCTTGTTATTAAGGATCAGATGAATAACGAAAACTTCATTAAAAAACAATTTCAAGCATGTAGTCACCTTACACCATTCAAAATCAAGTCCTTTGGCAGAAGAGAAAGCCACACCAGAATAAGAATAACGGTCAACAATGAGAGTGGTTCCAGATTTCAATTTACTTTCCATCAAAGACCTGCAAAGACATTATAAAGTTTCCATTACAACCTTAAGAGTTTAAAAAAGGCACTTATATCCACCTCATTGTTTCTTTGTCAAATGAGATCAGATAAGAAACCTCTTCTCCCAACGGTTAGCACTGAAAAGAAGATGAATAGTGTGATCATCAAGTTGTGATTGGTTGGAAAGATATGAAGATATCATTTGCCCAACACTTGTGCTTCTGTCAGGGAACCGCCATAATTCAGCTGAATGCCCCAGTCCTTCCAAGTAGGTGAGTAATCTACCAGATTGCGTAGTTTTCCCACAACGATCTAAGCCTTCTAGAACAACCAAAGCACCTCTTGAGTCATTGTTGGCACCAACTGAATTAGATTTGCGATTAATTTCCATTTGAATATGCCTCATAGAACCCTTGCAGCGATAGTTCAACTGAAACTTCAATGACCTTTGAACTGCTACAACTCCAAAATTCCTAAGAGAAAACAGCATTCTATTAAAGAACTTCTCAGGATGGACCATTTCATTTATTTCAAACACCTAGAATTCTTAAACTCTGTTTGCTAGCTGAGAGTTTATGTATATAAGAATTCAAAACAGAGGTTCAAATTGTCAATTTCTCATCATTGGGAATATGAGTGAAAAGAAAAATTGAATTTATGAGCCAATTTGGCTCAGTGGGTTCCATTCTTCTGAGGAGGTGAAAAACTAAGACTTACAGAAACCCATTGCTCTATGTTTCTATTATTTTCGTTTCCTTCATTTTTTCCTAAATAAAACCACAGCCAATAATTTCCGCTCAACAAGGAAAACTTTTAACACAAAAAAAAAAAAAAAAAAAAAAAAAAAAAAAAAAAAAAAAAAAAAAAAAGAAAAAAAAAAAGAGAAAAATAAATTTCTTACAGAGCCTTACAAACAGTGAGGTAAGAAGCATGGATCATATCTCTTCCAAACCTAGAAACTGCCAAAATATTACAAAGAAAATGCACTTTACAAGTAAATCAATAAATAATAAACAAGCTGCAAGTTAAAAGTAAATAACTTATTCTGAACAAATAAAAAAGAATTATTGCATTAGTTTCTTCATTGGAATTATTAGCATCCCCCAATATTAGATTACAATGTAGCATTCAAAAAAACAACAATTTTTACTTCAGAAAAGGGAAAGTTGACGAGAAAGAAATATACCCCAGGAGTTCAAGAAGAAGGAAGATTAGATAACATCATCGTCGATCTGTAAAGCGTTCTACGTGGAGATCCTGGAGTTGAGAATGGAATTCTTTGCGGTAACTCTGCTCGGCGAAATCGTTGTTGATCTTTCGAGATGGCAGTAGAAAGCAGAGAACGACCAAAATTGGGTTTTTGATAGTTTGAGGAAGAGGTTTAAGATGTATTTGAGAAATGGGTTATAAAGTTTGAAACTTTTTATGTGGCTGAATGTGGGTTTCGGAGGGTTTAAGAGAGAACCAGAGGAGACGACCGTTTGGGTGAGCCAAAGCTGGGTTTTGTGCGCCTGAGTGGAGTGGCTCTATACGAGTGCGGTTTAACGCTGAACTTTTTCTCTTTTATTTTTTTAGTTTTTTGATCAATGACATATTAATGTATAATATGTGCAAAAAAATTCACTAACAGATTAAAATAACTAATTTAATCAAATTTATTTAGATCAGTTATTTTAGTATAATTAAATTAAATTAATTTTAAAAAATTAAAAATCAAAAATCGGTTCAGTTTGGTTAACAGTGTTAAAAACTGATCCAATTCGAACTGATAATTTTTTTTTTTACAAAACATATAGCAATTAGTTTAATATTATTTGTATGTAGGCTTTATTATATTAGCTTAAATTTATAGTTAGATTACTCGATTATTATATTAGTGCAGTAATTTTATTTTAGTTTAATATGTTTATTTGTCATGTTATTTTTTTAATCATTTATGTGTTAAGTTTTGAAAAAAAATATAATTTTTTTTATGGATTACTTAGTGGGCATTTTATGTGTTAGGTTTTGAAAAAATAACATAATTTTTTAAACAAAATTTAAGCACAATAAATTTTTAGTACAAAAAATATCTTAAATGTCAAATATTCAAAGTAAATAAAGCTTAAAAATTAAATTTTAAAAAATTTAAATAAATTAAATAAAAATTGAAGCAAAACTGGTTAACCAAACCAATCCAATCTAATTATTAATTGGATTAGATTTAACGTATAAATATGATTGAAAAAAAAATTGATCACTAATTAATTAAGATTGGTTATTTTCAAAATAAATCTGATATGCACACTATTACTTTAATATTTTTTATTAAAAAGCACATTACAAGTTAAATAAAAAAAATAAAAAATAAATTCATAAAAAATTGAAAAACATATTTGGTAATTATATTAAATATATATAGAGAGTTAGGTTACTATTTTTTTATTTTAAAATATATAAATTAAAAGCTGAAATTAAATTTTAAATAATATTAAACAATAATTTAAACAATTTAAAGTTTCTTTTTTATCTAGTTTTATATCTCTCTCTGTTTTTTTTCTTTTTTTTTTT